>JAOBRD020071526.1:0-10411 GCA_027575215.2 Hydrozoanthus sils
TCTTATTCGAATTTTGAGTTCTTAGATGACAACAGTTTTAATCTAAAAAGTAAAAAATTAAGCTTGATAGGGACTTTGAGGATAAATTTCACGAACATTTTCAATTTTTTTCCAAAATTGTCCAAGGCGCTTTGCATCTTTTGAGGTAAAAAGGGCTGAGAAGGTTTTAAAGGTTATAACTTTTTTCAGAAAGTTTGTAGTATTAAAAAAAGGTCAAAACAAGCGAAAGACGAAGATGGTTAGCCTAGTTGTTGAGGCGCCAGCTGTCGATCGGGAGGCCTGGGTTCGATTCCCGGTTCTGAACCTTCACTAAGGGTCTTAAAATAACTGAGGAGAAGGTACTGACTTTGTTAGCCCAGCTGGCAAGGCTGTCGTGCATGAGGCCTGGGTTCGATTCCCGGTGCCGGACTTTCACTCAGTGACTTAAAATAACTGAGGAATGGTTGCTGCCTTTGCTCTACAGCCTGTAACGGTTGGACCCTCTGTTTTCTCGGATAAGGACATTAAATTCTAAGTCCCGGGTTGCAGACCTTGAAGGCGACCTCGCGTCCTATTGCCTGTTCTCCCGTTACTCCTTGAGTCAAAATGTTATAAAACAAAACAAAAACGAACAAAACGTTTATAACTGGTTTCGTTGACCTAAATGGTATGCAGAGGTAAATAATGAAAAGATAAAAACAAGTTTTTGTTTGTAACTGGAATATTATTTTTTCAGGTCTTGCAAGGGCGAAATCTGTACCTACCAAGACCTATTCTAATGAAGTTGTCACGCTGTGGTGAGTTGTTACTTCGTAAAATTTAATAAAAGCTGGCTATTTACAATCATTTCGCAAAATGAAGTTGGCGCGTTAGCCCTTAGTCGCAGCAATTCAAAGCTTTAATGAAAGGATAACGTGCAGGATGCCAGAACTCCAAAACTTAACACGCAAATATTTTGTGTTATTTTTTTTTCGGCGCGCGAGCGGGCAAGATGAAAAGAATTCTGCAATCTGATTGGTTCCGTGAGCAGGCAGAATTTTACGATCTTGTCCGTGGTCAAATACCGACAGCAACTTCATGACAAGCAAAGACCTCTAAACTTTTAAGTATCAATATTTTTTTCAGTTTTACAGGTCTTGTAAAGCGTTAACATTTTGAAACGTTTTTGAAAGTTTTTTTTTGACAAAGATATCCGACGAATAAAGCTTTCATAGCGAGAGCGATTTGTATTATCCTGCTGAATGAAAACGGTCTGAACATACGCCTTTAAAAAAATACGTAAAGGCCGGGATAAAATAAACACGTTCTTTGCCGTCCGGAAGGTCCGTATTGTTGAGAAAAACTGTGTCCTCGGTCTATTGTACGAAAGTCGGCCTCTGGCCACGGTCCTTACGCAAGACCTCTGGCACAGTTTTTCTCAGTACGAACCTCCCAGCCGGCAAATAACATATATATATTTTAAAAACTCACAAAGAAACGGGCGAAAGTCTTCCAGGATATTTGCACACTATATTTGAGGACCTACTGAATGTAGGCAATCGAAAAATTTTGAGGAACTTCGAAAGAAACTGGCGAGCGTCTTATTATATGGTTGAGTATATTTTTATGCTATAATTGGTCAGTTTGAGATCTGTTACTTACCTTCCCTAGTGGCTCGAAGTAGATTAAAGGCCGTCACATGCTAGACGATTCTTCGCCAGAAGAGCCTCAATTTTTTTGTGTGTGACGAAAAATTGGCTGTATGTGGCAGCTCCAGACAATAATCGTACACGGTGTTTTGTTGCGAAGTAAGATTTGAGAAGCTAGATCCAAGAATGTTTGATCAGACATCACCTAGTGTGTGTCATTGACCGATATTTTGTCTGAAATGCTTTGCGCATCAGCCAATGGGAAGCGAAACCGCAAGCATGTTATAAGTAGTAAATAGTTCGTGCAACGTGGCTTGGGCACTGGACCGATAATTTCGGCTATTGTGTGGTGAGCTACGATCAAATCACATTTATACCAGAAAGAGAATCTGGACCTTTCAGACGAAAAATGGTCTAGAGGCATATCAGTAGGAACTTACACAGAAATTGGCGACAGTCTTACCTATAGGCCAGTGGCTTTTCTGATGTTTTTTGTTTGTTTGTTTTTTGAATAGGTACAGACCGCCAGATGTCTTGTTAGGATCAACGGAGTACTCCACCCAGATTGATATGTGGTGTGTTCTTGACTTAGTATCGTCTTGTGGTGTATTTGAATATTATTCAATAAGCAAATTTTTATTTCGGTTATTGTTACGAACTGTAATCCCTTCAATTCTGGCCAATATTAAAGGTTTTTCAGCTCGTGATCCAAACCCTTTCTCGTGTTCTCCAAACAATCCCGTTTGTTGCCAACAGAGTATGGAAACACGGAAAATATCTTTGATAGCTCTTATAAAGTAATAACAACTGATGACATCGTTCACGATTTCTATCCAGATTTAGAAAATGATCCTCGAACAATCAGAACGCGTGTTTTACTGAATTTATTTTTAAATCATTATAACAACTAACCCAAGAAAAGAAAACATTGTTCAGTAAATCCAAGTTTTGGATTGATGTAGATCAACATGACATATTTTATAAAGTATTATCAAACTCTCCTTACAGAACTTATATGTAATGCTAAAATATTGTGATATGGCCATAAATTACTATGGCTGTGAAATTCTCGCACATTAAATTCTCTCATTAAAGGATTCCACAACTGTTTAACGCTCTTTGTCTCAAATAAAAATGTTTTTGAGTCTGTCCATATCAGGATCTCAAATTTAGCAAGCAATTTAGTTTTGTCATTTTCACGGTTTGAATTCCCCGCGCGCCGCTATTTTGAAATGTGACGTGTTACGGTTGCAGTACCAGTCCCCTTCTCGTTCATTGCTGTTGTATTCATCGAGAGTGGAGACTGGCACTGCAACCGAAACACTTCACAGTGGCGGCGCACGCGAAACTCAAACCTTGGAAGTGAAATTTAATTGCTTGGTGTTAATTATATGCACAGAATTATCAAATTGTAGTTGCTGATATGGACACAGACTTAAAGGAGCTTTATTTCAGACAAAGAACGTTGTACAGTATCGGTTTCTTTAGAAATGCAAAAGGCATTGCGCGATAAATGTCCTATACCAAGAAAGGTACATCACGTGCTCGATTCTGACGAATAGGATAGCTCGTTTGAAATGAAGCTGTTATTGAGTAACAACTGAAGTGTCATGTAGGTTAATGAGTTGGTACGAAGTTGCAGAGTTTCTCATTTAGAAATGTAAAGTAGAGAACTAGAAATTAAGTGCTAGAATGCTTGCTCTTCTTCATTTTAGGGGCGTTGGGTGTATATTTTACGAAATGGCAACCGGCAGACCTCTTTTTCCTGGTTCCACAGTTGAAGATCAGCTTCATCTAATCTTCAAGGTAATCAAGCTAAGCTAGTTTAATTGTTAAACAATCTAAAACAGTTTATTAGCTTCAAATATAAAAGTTTTCCTGACTTCATCTTAGACAGCTGAACAAACAGAAGTGACGGCGTTGGTTTTTTATTTTTGTGTGCGTCACATCTATGTGTTACAACAAAGTACTGATGTGCGACACGTCGTACTACATTTGGCGCGAATTTTTGCCGCCTTTTGCCTGAGATCAAGAGGGATGTTGGTTTTGTGTGTTTTCACTCGCCTGGCAATGATTTGCTTATTAAATACATTTAAAAGACCACAGTTTTTGTTCTTGCTCAATTATTTCTTAGACATCGAGTCGCCATTTTGTCAATTTACAGGGGTGCAGTGGGGCACAAGTATGAATGCGCAGATAACATTGTTAGCTAGTTTGGTGAGTGTGATGTAAATTGACTTTTGGCCATTTATTATCTTTACAGGTTTTGGGCACACCAACAGAGGAGTCTTGGCCTGGAATCAACTCAAATGAGATTTTTGTAGGAGGTTAGACAAGCGTTTGCATTTTATTTGTGTTGTTTGAACTGAAAACAAGAAACAGGCAAAAAAGTAAAAGCGATATTAGTATAGGTAACCACACGATTTCGAGCTCAATTGGAAGTAATTTGCACAAGTGGGTTTTTCAAAAGGTATCAGATTTAGTTTAAGCTTTTTGAAAAACACAAGTTTAAATTATTTTGAGATTGAAAGCGAAAAGTTTTTAATTAGAAAGAAATATACGTAATCATAATGCAAATAGTCGTTTTAAAAGTATCCAATAGATACTCGTGGAGTGTGGTATAAGTCAAGGGGCTGTAAACATATTATATAATCGATCGGATGAGCAGTAATATGGTTGGATGAAAGGACTTTATATTGTTACACTTTTTCCGTTCTGATGTTCATGGATTTTTCCACCCACAAAAAGTAATAAAATATCTGAAAAGTCTTTCATTCCATGTGTATTCTTTGAAGACCAAATAATTGTATTAACCTTTTTCTTCAGGGAAATTCCCTTTTTATCCATCAGAGCACTTACTAAACTACGCCCCAAGGTGAGTTGCGTTTTGCTTCTTGTCAATGAACCTGCGTACTTTAAATAGTGAGAACTACAATTTCGACGGCAACTGTAGAGGGCAATGGTGTTTAATGATGATAGTGATAATGGCGATGATGATGATAGTGATGATAATGGTGATGGTAGTAAATGGTGACGATGATAATGTAGTTAATGATGATGACGATGATGATTTTGATGAAGGAGGTAAAAATAATGAAAAGGGTTAATGTGATGATAATACTATAAATGAGGAAAACTTGGTTAATGGTTCAACTGAGAAAAACGTTCGCCGCAAATACTATTCGTTTTTGGCACATGAACCCTAACAATACCCGGACGGACAGATCAGTAGATTAAACTTCTCATTGTAGTCAGGTAACGTTCTGTTTTGTTTCAGACTAGACAGTTTCGGGCTAGAACTGCTGGGCAGTTTTTTGGATTACGTGGTCAAGAACAGGATATCAGCTATGGACGCGATGAAACACGACTACTTTTACTCTCTCGGCAGAGCTGTTAGGAACTTGGATGACAGTGAGTACATCATTTGTCATTACTAAATTCTCCTTATAGTAACAATAGAAATTGAGTTGATTAGCGCTGAGAATATGAAGTTTAGTCTTCCACCGATCTAAAACTGTGGTAGACGAATTACTAAATTCTCCCAAACTACTTATAGAAATATTATAGACATCAGTTATGAGTATTTACAAACTGATCGTTGGGTACCATTAGGGGTGAAGGGGTTAACATTTTTAATTAAGTTGTGAAGGTTTTTACAAGTTTTAGCGGCGCAGTGTTCCGTTAGCTAAACTAAATTCTTTCACGAGCAAAGTGGTCCTTGGACCGGCGCTTTTCCCCGGGTTTCCTAAACCTAAGCGGATGAAAGTGCTTGACCCCCCTGAACAGGACACTAATCTATCGCAGGTTAGCCCCCAACAGAAGCTGGTACTCACCTATACAGCTGAGTCGACTAGAACAAGTCGGGTAAAGTGTCTTGCTCAAGGACACAGCACAGTGGTCTGACTGGGGCCACAGGCGGCCCAAGCTTAAGGTGCGAGTTATTATACATGTGGTGGTGAACATAAAGGATTTGTATGGGATTTTCTACAAGACATCCGTGGAGGCGGTTTAAAGCAAAAGTTGCCAATAAAAATGATTTAACTTTCTCCATACTTGTGTTGTTTGCTCTAGGTGTAGTTGATGTGCCATTTAATATCGAACTTGGTGGTTTTTCTAAATCCCGGTTTTCCAATCATAAAGGGAAGGAAAGGCCAAGCACTTCATTTGTCACCGTGACGAGGTTACTAAGCCAAACCCAACGGTCGTCGTGTCGAGTATGATCCGGACGCGTATCTCAACCATCATTTTGTCGTTTCAATAGGGACAGGAAAAGCTACTTTGCGTCGCTTGCAGAGATGCTTTTGTGTGGCTAGGGAATTTAAGTGAAAGATAAACCATTTTCCGTGAATTCTGCGGAGATTTGTGGGCGTGGGGATATTTTAGCTTGGGATTTTTGACTTCACTCGGCAGGCTGCCCCGACTGAAGTGTTTGGCCTTTCCTTCCCTTTATGAATGGAAAACCGGGATTTAAAAAACCACCAAATTCGATATTAAACGGCACATTAACTACACCAAGAGCAAACAACACAAGTAAGCAGTAAGTTGAATTATTTTTATTGACAACTTTTGCTTTAAACTGCCTCCACGGATGTCTTGTAGAAAGTCCCATACAAATCCTTTATTTTTACCGCCATATTCACAATAACTCGCATCTTGAGCTTGGGCCGCCTGTGCTGGGGCTCGGATTTCCGAGTGAAACACGCTTACCGCTGGCCATCGTGCCGCTGGCGCAGTGGTCTGTAACGTTAGCTAACGCCTCAAGCTAAACTGTCGTGATTTGAAACTGCCTAGACTACTATGTTGTATCGTTTAGAAAAAGGTTCCAGATTTGTTCCAGTCGCCTTAGTTGTTAGTAGGCCCATAATTTTGAAGCACAAGGCTAAATTTCTCTTTTTGTAGCCTTTAGAAGACTAGCCAAACTGGCTGGTAAAAATGATTTTTTTCTGCTTGTTTGCTGAATCCCGCAGATCCTTGAAAAACGCCTTTTTGGCTTTTCGTAAATCTTTGTTTCTCGTTTCACAGCGCAATCTTTGTTCACCGTCGAGGGTGTACGCATGTCTAGGGACCCTGGATCGAGAGCTGGTGGACGAGAAAGACTGGGTAAGTGACAGTTCCGGAGAAATTTTGGATAGAGAATTTTGGTATTGAGACAAAGATTTAACACAGGCAGCCCACAAGTTTGGGAAAGCGTTCTCCTTTCAGTCGTACATAATATGTAGATTACAGCGTAATGTAGAACAGAAACTTAGCTACCAGGCTACCTCGACCTCCATGTATAACAAAGTAACGATAGAAAATAAGATAATTACTGTTGAGAATATGAAATTTGATCGTCCACCAAAATTCTGCAAGATGAATTACGAAATTTTCCCAAACTACTCAAGAATCATTACTGACATTTATCACATAGAGGGCAAAATTACTTCGAGCTGATTGGATAACAATGGGGTCATTTTTCTGAGTTCAAGGCTGGTATACTTCAGAAAATTTTTAGAAAGTCTTAAAAGTGCCTCAGAAACGTTTTCTAGCCATTGTCGAAGATTTCCGAATACTTCCGAATATCTCCGAAGATTTTCCGAAAACTTTTTATAATCATAAAAATACCTTAGAAACGATTTTAAACCGTTTCCGAAGGTTTCTGAATGTTTCCAAAGATTGCAAAGATTTTCTTACATCTCTGGCAATTATCGAAGAGTTTTGGGATAAAGAAAATTACTTAGTTGTGTAACGTTTTTTCGGGGGATACAGCGAAAAATGAAGAATTTTGCCCTCGATGTCATAAGCAAATAACCGCATGGTTTCTCGTAGAATTTCGAATTAATTTCACTCGTGTTTTCAATTTTTTCAAATTGTCCTGGTCGTTTAATTTCCGAGAAAATTGAAAACACTCGTGAAATTAATCCAAATTTTACTCGGCCCCATGCGATTACCTATATAATTATGAGAATTTATGCGTATTTGTTAACTTATGGCTTATACTTTGTGATGTTATTTTGCAGGACCAACCAGAAGACGCCAGAGTATGTTGTTCTAGAGGATGAATTAAACTGTAAATGTTTTTTTAGAATTTTATTTAGCTCAAAAAATCTCATGGTCATGACCTTGGTTAGACACCCCTACGCTCCGTGCTGGTAAATTTTTGAATAACTTTTGAGATATGTCACAAATTGTTAAATGAAAATAACTGAAGATGTTTTGATAGTACGAGAAAGCTCGGTGTTGCTTTCTGTAAAATCCTTTCAAGAAAATACTTCGATGATTCTTTTAGTAGGTTTATAAATTGTTAGTTTAAAATGTATTTTTTTGGAAACTAATTTTAACGAGATCTTTTTAAGTCGAAAGGAAAAATGTATGACTAAGATAGTTTTGGTGTAGCATAAGCAAAGCAAAGAATTTCGAGTCAAGATTGTTTCTCTTCAATACAGCTGTGCCCCAGAAAATGGTGAGAAGAGATTTGTAGTTGATTCAGAAGTACAAAAGTTTAACACAATGCGCTTACTTGATAACTAAATTAACAATTCCTCAATCTGATTGCCTCTTTCTTAATTTTTCCTTCTCGAGAAAAATAAGAGCCTGGCGAATGGTTGACACAGTTCCCAGTCTCCTGTGTTCTTTCTCTAGAGAAAGGAAAGAGCCTGGGAATAGTTGACATAGTTCTCAGTCTCTTGTATTTTTTTTCTATGGAGAGAGAAAAGAGCCTGGCGAATGGTTGACATAGTTCCCAGACTCTTGTGTTCGTTTCTCTAGAGAAAGGAAAGAGCCTGGGAATAGTTGACATAGTTCCCAGTTTCTTGTATTTCTAGAAAAAGGAAAGAGCCTGGGGAATGGTTGGTATAGCCTGGTAATAATTGATTTTGAAACGAACTTGGCAACGATACTTTCTTTGATTATTTTGTATGTGATAATCTTGTATAAAATAACAGTTTAGAGGGACATAGTGTCTTCCACGTGGCATGGCGCGTACTCAACGACTTAGCTTTTGTCCATTTTTTGACGCAAGCTGGTAATCAATTCTACATGAAGTACTATTTTAAAGCACTTAAAACGTATATTGAAGAAGCAAACTTCAAGATGCCCATGCTCCTAGCAAAGACTGCTGAGTGGGCGAAAACTTATGATCTGTAAATTTTGATGGGAAAAGTCCGTGTCCCGTTTCTGAGGTAATGTCATGGCACTAAATTTAATTGTGTAAATTTTTATCAGTTCCATGGAAAATCGGAGAAAAACGTAAAATAAGACTAAGCAGCGACAGTTATTTCAGTGTTGAGCAAGATTTGATATATTAACAAAAATCAGTTGTATTTAAACTTGTCTTGGTTTCGTATTGCCCTGTAAGAAATCAAGTTAGTTATATCGTAATCGACTTTCAATTTTGCTATCCTGCACTCATTTAAAAACCTTGAACCCCTATGTTGGATTATTTTAGCCAGGTAGAGATTTTATTTGGAGAAAATAGATCTAGTTTACGGAAATGAGGAGCTGTGATAATTTGCCATGACACTGCTCCTTTTTCCCTGCTTATTTATAAAGATCTTATACATAACTGATACATGGTAACAAGTTTAGGACAGGGCTTGAAATAAAAGCCGGTCAACGGAAAATGTTCCGTCAGAGTCGAGCATTGTCCGGACAAATCCGTGGATGACCGGACTTACATGTGGTCATTTGTGCTTTGAAAGAAAATTCAACTTTGAAACATTGATATTCATGATGGAAATTATTCAATCTTATCATGTTCTCGAAAAAAAATGAAATTAAACTAGACAGACTTTTGGTTGAGAAATTAGTTTCAGTTGCAAATTTTTCCAGTAGTCAGTTGTAAATTTTCCTTTCAAATCTGGCTTGCTTTTGAGTTGTTGCTGAAAGGTTTACAGATTATGTAACTTGCAAAATGTAGTTTTTCTTGCAACTACAATTGAGATAGATTAAATTTGTATGGCCAAAAACACATATGTCCAAGCAAAATCATGTTTGATTGGACAATGTGTCTATGCGCCAGCCGGCGATAGTTATTTCAAGCCCTGTAGGAGGAGAAAATAAGCTTTGATATAAAACAACAACAAACGACTGAAGAAGAAAAGCAAGATTCTTCCAACTTGAGTGCATGAATCGTATCGATTCTAGTTAGGATAATTTGACCAACGCACGGATCTAAAATGGTAAAGAGTCGGAATTCTCACAATATGAACAGTCCGATGAATTTGCGTTTCAAACTATTGCGTTTTATATAAACTAAGTTTACTGCTCGTTGCTGTTTTAAGATAAGTTGTCGTTCTCGTTAAAGGGTTACTCGGCTGTACGACGCTCTTGGTCTCGATTAAATCTTTATGTAAGTCTGTGTCCATATTAATAACTCAAATTTGATAATTCTGTGCATAAAGTAACGCCAAGCAATCTAGTTTGATTATTTACACAGTTTGAACTTCCCGCGCGCCGCCATTTTGAAATGTGACGTGTTTCGGTTGCGTTCAATCTAATTGTTGTCATCGAGTGGAGACTGGCACTGCAACCGAGACACATCACATTTCAAAATGGCGGCGCGCTGGAAATAAATTCAGTCTGTGGAAATGATCAAGTAAATTGCTTGACGTCGGATATATTCACAGAATTATCAAATTTAAATGCTGATATGGACGCAGACAAAAGTTCTATTTGACACCAAGAATGTTCTACAGCCGACCATTCCTCTAAAATCATTTTGTAGTAAAGCAGTAATTACAGTATAATATATTTTGTTTTTTATCTTGGCATAGAAAGGCTTGATGTTTTGGAATGCATAACGTGTACAGTTTCAAGCCAAACCG
>JAOBRD020071633.1:580-26945 GCA_027575215.2 Hydrozoanthus sils
AGAAGGGTTAGAGTTTGTTTCGTGATAGAGTATCGGGTGAAAGGGTCCAGATTACTGGGAGTCGGGAAGAAGGGTTAGAGTTTGTTTCGTGATAGAGTATCGGGTGAAAGGGTCCAGATTACTGGGAGTCGGGAAGAAGGGTTATGTTTTTGGGTGTTGGGTGAAACAATCCAGGTTTGAGTGGAGGAGAAATGTTGTTATGGGTGGGGTGTGGGGGCAGGGAGGATGGTTGGTCAGGTCGATAGGGTATCGAGGGAAGGGTCTGGTACCGAAACGTCTGAGATGGGTGTCAAGAGTTTGCGTGAGTAGTGAGGTAAGAGTGGTAGAGTGATATGTTGGCTTTGGAAAGCTTCGTGTGATAATAAAAGGGAGACCTTGGCTATTAATTTTTTGAACATGGTGATTGCTCGATTAGATTTGGAATTATGGTTTTCATAATTACCAATGCAAAGAAAGAACAACAAAAAGTGCTGCCTCAAATTCGTTCTTGCTCATAATTGGCGATATATTTCTTGTTAGTCGTGGTTTTTGCGTCTAAATCGAGTGTGAGTTCAGCCTTGTAAAGCACTTCAGATATAAACTTCCGTATTTTGAAAAAACGTTTGTTTGTGACATGTTAATTCTTTTGATTTATATGCCCTATTAACTTTACAATTGATCTTTCAACGACAAAACGCCAGACGTGTTTTTAGACAATCGGCTATTTTTGTGTACGCCACTTGTCCATAATCTCTAAACAATCTGAAGTCAAAATATGGTTTAATGTAGTACAAAAGTATATCGATCCTTGCATGCTTTAATCTTCTTTTGTTAGAGTAATGATACTGCTCTTCAATGGCCGTTCAGCTGGAAAGAATAAGCACTTATATAGTTGCATTGTTGTTACTTGATTGTCTCTTGTGTTTGTTTGAATTTTATTTTACGCGCGAGCAGTTTTGAACGGGGCTTCTATTTTGTCAATGTCTTTTGTTATTGTTTTTATTAATCTATCACTGCCCCCGAAACCCGATCTCACAAACACCGAGAGAGGTGCACCTTTTATATCCGTAGTTGAAACCCTTTGCGGGAGTATACTATCGCTCTGATGTTGGTGTTATTTGTTCTTACTTTTGAACCAGTTTTTGAAACCCTATGAAGTGACCATTCATTTTGCTTGTCTTTAAAGTTGTTTTGAGTATCAATGTTCGGTGTTTTGATATTTTTTGGAATTCTGTCCAGGACAGATTTCCTAAAGCGTTGTAACTTTGCACTTTTGAGAACTCAAGATAGTTTCCTCGAGGCCGACATGAAATTTCAAAAGGGCTCTTTTGAATGTGTTTGTATTGATCTTGTTATCAAATTTAAAAGCCTTTTTCAATACAACACTAAACCCTATGTCATTGCTGTTGGGCAGCCGGACATGGATAGATTGGCCTTTTATGAATATTGTTGCTTTAGGCGATTAGCTTGGCGTTTTCGAGTTGGCAAAGAAGGGTCCTTTCACTCGGTAATGACGAAAATCTGTCATCATGCTTTTAATCTTTTATAGTAATTTTTAATGAATATTGGTACTCAATTGTTTTTGAACGTAACGTGAAAGGAAGATCTATTCAGGACCATTCAGACAAAATAAAGAAAGGTTAGGGATTTATTGTTGAATTGCGCTCTTTAAGTGTATCATTGTTAAGACGTAAACATAGGTGGTATTTTGAATACAAGATTGAGATTTGAGTATGTTCATTAGCAGGGTTTTTTTTGTTGCTCTATCGCATTTGGGCAGAGCTGCCGTACACAGTAGAACGTGTAAAAAGTGCGCGTCTAACATCGAACGTTCCAGAATATTGTCTTTTTTCAAAAAAGCTGTGAGTTTGCCGGAGAGCTACACTCGTTACATTTCTAGAATTGTCTCAAATATTATTTGGAATTCTGCTTGTGTTTGATTAACAACTGTGTGTCGTTCTCGTACTGGAACTTCTTGCCATGTGGCTCATGTAAGTTTTTGTACATCTATTGAATGTCATTTGAAAGCACCATGCGTGTTTTCGAGTAGTGACACATTTTTTTGACGGAGGTAGAAAGTAAAATATAATGTGTTTCAGTTTTTAATGTTTTTGCTCGCATCATATGTTAAAACGCAAAGCACAATATCAGGCACAAAAATACCGTTTTTCTTAAGAGCACAAGTGTGCATGTACGTCAGAGATTTATTTCATTAGAAGTTTCCCCAAACTCTTATTTCTCTCTCTGAAAAATTAGCACTTTGAAAAAAAAAACGAAAGTTGTAAAATAGCGTTGTTAATATGGCTTAAAGAGGCTTGAAATACAGTGTCAAGTTTAATTCGTATTTGTTTCAGTTTTTTGCACAGGTAACGAACTTTTGAAAAATATTAAGTAGAATCGCGGCAACCCTTAAAGTGCGATATTTTTGTCTGTATTTATTTTTATCAGATACTGTTCTGCTGTACAAATAGTCTCGGTTTGAAATGCGTCATGACCGAATTCCAAGTCAATACTTTGCTTCGGCTACGTAAATCGTGCATTGTCAATATTTCCGCTCCTGCTGTTGAGTAAAACCTGCAAGTTTATTGCGTAAGACAATAGCATGAGATGTAAAATACAGCTTTGCCGTTTGTAGTGATGGCGCGAGTTTTCGAAGCACGCTTTGGTTTATTGGTAAAACAAAAAACCTTCAACAAAAATTTACTTAAAGCGGAAATAATTTTTAATAAAAGCCAGGGGTGTCAGTATAGGCGAACAAAGTAATAATTTTGTGGATTTTCACTGTTTAGTCATGTCTAAGTTCAGTTGTTGCTGAAATGCCGAGAATCAGCTCGTCTATATTGTGCTATTTGTGGTCTACCAGCAAGCCAGTATATGCTACTTTTTTTTATTTCATTAAGTTGGAAAAGATTGTAGAAAATATGTGCCAATAATTGCTTGCACAAGCTTAAGTAATATAAACACAAAGAGAAGTCACAAAGAATGAATCCTAAACACGAGTATTAAAAGCTGAATCCTTCGCTAAAATGTTATGCCGCAGTTGAGTAACTGTGTAAAAACACCAAACTCGAACCAACTAATTACAAGTTTTTATATTTTAAGTGTTAGCTGTCGTGTTACGCATATCATTTTAATTTATGAGTTCATGTTCATGAAGTATCATTCGGCCTGTTTTGTCGGTTTTTCTAGCATAACCTGCAGCGAATATTTCTACCTAAGCAAACAATAATATAAGTTGAAGTATCTTTTTCAACAACTAATAAAATCGAATATCTAAGTTGCTGACTGATAAGCGAACGAAGCCCTTACAGACTCGGCAGACATCGCTTTTCAACATTGCCATCCTTGACACTTTCTGGCGTCTCTCTTTGTTTGATAAACTCTAAATCTAACAAAATGGCTTGCACGAATTTTCGCAATAAGATCCGCAAATTAATCAACTGACTTAAGCTTGAGATTACAGTAATGATCTTTGACGCAGAATTTAATATCAGAGTTTGTCGCTTAATTTAGCGGGAATTAATTTCTTGCGGGAGCGTTCGTTAATGATGGGAGGTTTCATTGTGTACACATTATTGGAGTTTGTTTTACTGCCAGTTAATTGATAGCGGTTCGTTTGTAATTTCCTCCTCGAATTTTCTTTCCTGACAACTTTATAAGCACTCAGTGCTTGAATTTGTCTGTGGTAAATAGATATTGGTTGAGATATTGACGAAATTGTGGAAAACGTTCGCAAACTTTAGTAGGCACAAGGATTAAAATTAACTCAAGTGTTTGAATTAACTCGTCCAATGTACCGCCTGTTTGGGCTGAATGTCAATGACATTTGCTTGTTTACAAATTCGAAGCGGCTCCTTTATAGAAAAAACCTTCCGAAATCAAGTTGAACCCGATGATTGTAAGCAAATAGTGCACGTTTGATCACACTGTCATTGAATATTTTTTATAAAACATTTTCAATTTTTTAAGCATTTTTTTCTCGCCAGTTTATTTTTTTTTTACGGTTGCTCCTGTTTACAGCGCGTTGATGGCACGCCTCAGTGAGTCGACATTTCGCAGGTGCACCAAGACTATAGCGAAAGCTTTTTTTATTGTTGTAGTTCTTAAGTAAAAGTAAAGTTTATTGTTTCTTCATTTTGTCGGGAGAATTCATATTTCTTTTGTGTGACGGTCCATTCACTTGTAACAAAATTTTTCTATTCAAGCAGAAAACTTAAAAAAAAATTCATGAGAGCTTCTGTATTTAAAGTTGAGCGAATGCTCCTTGTGTAATCTTTTTCTCGCGTTCTGTCAGCAAATGTCAGTAATCTGCGTTCAAGTAAGTCTGCCGCTCACTATAAGATGTTTTCCTATCCCATTTTGATTTTGTTTTCATTTGAATTATGTGTCCTATAATTTTTAGAGATTGTAGTTTATGTATACCGTACCAAATAAGATTTTCAATATTATTCAAGTACCAATTCATTTGCAGTCCTGAAAATTAATTCCCCAGCTAAACAATCAAACAGGTAAATTTATGGGTTTGGTGAAGCGTATTTTAGTGCATGTTAGAATTAGTTCAGACTAGTGAACACAAAAAAACGATTTATGTTTCTTAGAAAGATGAGTTAGAAGTTTCACTGTTGAAATCAATTTTGATTTGACCTTGGATGACGAAAATTTTGAAGTTTTTGCAAAGTTTACACAGATGTATCCGACTCGCTCTTTGTCTCTGCTACTGAGCGAGGTCACCAAGGCTTAGATATTGTACTGTACTGTGAATTCACTAGAACATAATTTGGTTTCACAAACCATTCTTTCTTCTGGTCCTTCGTGTATCAGTTAAATACCTCGATATATCAAAAACAAACCTCGAAGTTTTAGCAGTCTTAACGCTCGTATTTTGACCATGTAAAACACGCTCACCTTTGTAATAAAACCAACGTAGAACATAAAATTTTGAGGACTAAATTGAGCATAAACATGAAATCATTTAAATGGTCGAATATGAAGTTCTGCAGTTGAATCAAACAGACTACAAGTTGTAGTTTAGTTCAATTAAAGTTAGTTACTGTTTTCCTTTTTAATAGGTGAATTGATTTTTTTATACGGCAAACGCGGCCTTGAAGTTTGAACTTGCGCGGAAATTAACGCTCGTGCCCTTGGTAAAATTTGTATGTGTTACTTTCTCCAAACAAAAAGAACTCTGAATCGTCGGGCATACAGTTTTTCTGTTCATTTTAGAGTAATTAGCTCTTTCTCAGACGATATCACACTATATCCATGAATGGTAGGGCTTTTATTCGTGCTCGCATTGCGTTTATCGTTAAGTTTATAGTTTGAAATAAATAATATAACAACGAATTTACAGAACGAGTTTGCTGAGAAGGTAGACACAGACAATTTTTTGAAATCGTTATTTATTCTTAATGAAGTCGAATCGAACCGCACTGGTTATTTTAGCATAAGGATGATTATCAGTCAATAAACACGCTCAATTGCTTCACTGTTGTTTGGCTGCACAAATAATCTTAGAAGTTTTTCACCTCAGCTTAGCATTGCTTAGACCACACTCAGTATAACTAACTCTCTTGCTAGATAGAAAAGAAACTGAGTCGTGTATTTGATTTATGAAGAAAAACTTGTAGTCGACGATTATTGTGTTTTAATTTGACTTAAGATTTTCATAGAGCTTAGAATTTACGTCACCTTCGAGGAAACTAAGCAAGTATCTTTTTGGTCAAAGGGGTTTGGTTTTGCCCACTTCGATTAAGGTGTAAGAAAAAACGCAGGCAAATGAATTAGCACTAGGCGATGGTGTCGTAATTGCCGAGTTTTCACTACGATTGAAAAGGCATTTTGCTTTTCGGGTCTCGTGTTCGCGAAATTTCATTTCTTTGGTTCCGCTGGCTAAAAAATCCCTATCGAAAACTAAACGAGTTTGTTTTTATGCCCACATCATTAAGTATGCTTAGTTAGTTAGAATAAGAGCAGATGTGTTATTCTAAAAACAACTAGTAAAAAACTTTATTTATTGAATTTGAATATTCTAGCTTATCATGTCCAATATTCCGAGGATCTGTAAAATTTCTAATAAAAATGTAGAAGTTTTATTTAAAGTGGGAAGGTCTTACTGACAATTTGTGGTGCACCAAGAGAAAAATTCCAGAATTAATGTCGCTCAAGTAAAAACGATGAAATTTTTATTTTCTCCTCAAGCATATTCTTAAGCAAACAATATATTTTCGGAAATGTGGGAGATTTTGTATTGGACAAGAGCGCCAGCCCCAACACCTGAATGAAGTGTAAATGGTCTGTCGCACTCTATAATCAAAAGTGGGCCTAAATTCAGGTGATAAAATAATCCATCTTTTTCAGTTAAAAGCTGAAAGAGTTCAATTTTTATTCGTCTGAAGACCCAAGTTTAATTGCAGGTTTTGAAAACTTGCAACGCGTTTTGACCACAGATGAATAAAACTTGTTACGAGCGTGTTTGCTTTTAATAATTTTTACAATAGCTTGTTTTGAGTTCGATTTCTTGTTTTTTAAATTTTTTGTAATTGTTTGTCTTAAAGGACGAAATCGACCTCGCGCGCTGTACCGTGTTTCATTCAAAAATCTATAACTAGAGGCTGAATTTATTCGTTTTTCTCGACATTTTTCTGTGGCATCAAGTCTAAAAAAATTTCCGGCTGTTGCCTAGTTTGTTGTTTTTTGCTTTAAGGGTTTCTGCGAAACCAGTGTCTTGTACATTACACGCCGTGTTTTTTGCTAGCGAGTGTGCGAACGCGATTCACAAATTACCATCTTCCTGTAGTTAGTGAAAGAAAAGGTACATTTAATTGAAATAATGGAGAAAATGTCGGCACTTGTAGAAATGTAACGCTCTTTCTGTAGTGTTACTTGTTCTATTTAGGTAGCATATGTGTAATTATACGTATAATACTGCAGTCTGATAAAAGATAACATTTTACGTTTTTTCTTATCTTTGAAGTATTTGCTTATTATAAGAAAGAAGATTTGCGTAGCGAGCCATTCTTCGCACGTTTTCTATCCGGTTATTTAAAGGGTGATGAAGGGCGTTTTGTTTGTAAAGTTCGCTAGCAAAGACAAAAAACCCTTACTATATTTTTTTTTATCTGTGTGTTTAATCTTTATCACTCAGAGATACAGTTTTTGTGGAACGTTCAAAACAAAAGTAAATTTTATTATTTGAGTGCTATTTTGCAATTTATTTTTGTATTTTTACTCAGCATTAAAGTAGATCTTTTTTAAAGGGACTTTTCCAAATTTATACCGTTATTCTGTAGTGGCTTTTTTTTGCTACGTGATTTTTTTTTAAAAAAATTGTTGCATCTACAAAGAAAGGCTCTTTCGGTGGAACTTTTTCCAGAATCATGGGGACGCCATATCTGTGTAATACAGAAGCAATTTCAAAGTATCTGCTTCGTTGGAATTTCCTCGCAGTACCGAATGTTGCTTAAAAATACCTTGTGTCAAGATGTTTCTTATGCTTTAAAAATTAAACATTGCGGTCGTGTAATGACTTTAGTGCCCTTCTAAAAGTAATGTTAGAGGATTAAATGTAATCTTAGAAGCATAATTCCAAAATCTTTGAGGTGTCATTATGTTGGAACGTTAAAAGCCAGGAAACTCTCTCACCAGGTATAGAATGTAAGTTGAACCAATTCAGCGTTGTGATTAGTTATGTAGAGTTTCAAATTAATCTTCTAATCACGGAAAACATTTTCAGCAAAACTTCATTTTCATTTTATTCCATGAAGGAAATGCAGAGCGCGCATGATTGATAGTTGACTTTATAATGTAAAATCGGAATCGATAGACTATTAACTGGATCAGCGCGCAGTAATTTACTAGCAAGCTAGATATTCTTATCTTGAGTAACTCCAAAAACATATTTTGTCTTCTTTTTTTCAACTCAACCTGAACCTACTAATTACACTGTACTTAAGATTTAATGAGCAGTTGGAATTTCGTGTTTTTATCATCGAGTCTGTAGCAAAGCTTTTGCAGATAAGAATACACAGCTGCTTGACATTTTGTCTGTGAAAAGAAAAGACTTTCCTTCACGTTTCTGTCTCTTAATTTCTCAAGTTTATCAGCCGATCAATGTAAAGCCATTTTCAAGGTTGCTCTAGTTCTTTAGTTATTAATTTTTCTTTGTTACTTGTCAGATGTAGACATTTTGGACAAATTCAAAACAAAACATGGAATGCATATTCTTAATGCAATCTTGATAAAAAAAAAGTCCTCTTTTTTCTGATTAGTTTTATTCTAAATTGGATTTTTTCAACTAGACTTAAATTTTGCA
The DNA here is from genome assembly GCA_027575215.2 of Hydrozoanthus sils. Taxonomy (NCBI): domain Eukaryota; kingdom Metazoa; phylum Cnidaria; class Anthozoa; order Zoantharia; family Hydrozoanthidae; genus Hydrozoanthus; species Hydrozoanthus sils. Next base: position 8,871 of record JAOBRD020071633.1, read on the forward strand.
ATATGCATTTATTAAAGCGTTCCATAGACTTAGTTTGGTTTCAAATACGAGGTGCGAGTGGCGCCGCAAGCATTGTAAATGTTTTGTTGCTGTCGATTTCTGAATATACTGCCCGGTGGAATCCTGATGGAAATCTGAAAAGAACAGTTATCATAGAATCAAAATTGAGCGACACCGCTCAGCTATTCTGCCCCCATGTTTTGCATCTTGTGAATAAAATCTTTTCATTTGGCTGTTGTTCGTGTAAAATACATTCCAAAAAGTAATAATATGTCATATCAGAAAAACGCATCAAATGAATTTATTTTATTTTTTATCGCTAGGAGACTTAATAGACTGTTAGATTTTGCGATGTTAACCTTGTTGTGGCGTTATACTTATGCTAAAACTGATTCACTATTTTTTTCATCGCTCGTTGTTTGGGCATCTTAAAGTGTTGTCTTTCATTTCATTCTGTCTGTTTACACAGCCTTCAAGAAGACTATTTTCGAATCTGACTAAACACACGCAACTACACGAAAACTAAATATCCCCACAAAATGTTTGAATTTAAATGCGCCAGCAATCTGACAACTTCAAATGGAGCTTGTAATCAAAATCTAACAGCTTCTTCCCATCTGGTCGAGCTTTCACCTGTCCTTAAAACTCTAGCTTTGTCATGAAATAAGGTCTCCCCTGGGTTAAACGTCAGTTAAAAAATCAAGTGCTTTTCATTTTGAATATATTTGTATGATAACCGGCGGTGACGAGTTGAACAAATACCGAGAAGTCACTTCTCTTTCTCACTGAGTTCAAGAGACGGCGGGTCTGGAGTATTGCTCCAGTGGCCTTTTCATGCCAAGCTAATTTAGAGCGTACATAGAAAAAACCTGAGAAGAAAGACAGTGCTGAGAATTAGCATTTCCATGACATTCTCGAAGAATGAGTTGTGATTTCTTGTTACGAAAACCTGATTAAACATGCGTGCGTTGTCGATGAAACGCATCTCGAGTTTCCGTTCTGCTAACTACCATGAGTAGTTATTTTGCTTTCAGACGCAATATTACTTTACACTTTTTCTCAAATTAGCGCATCAGATTTGTGTACCTATCCGTTATACGAAGAAAAGAAAAACATATGTTGATGTACTTGCCATTACCAAGCTTGTATCAATTTTCCTTTAATGGGTTGAACTTTTGCAGGAAGTTTCTTCAAATTAGCCTCGCTCTCTAGATTCGCGCTCAAGCTCGGGTTTGTTTTGTTATGCTTTCGCCGTTGTCGGTCAGGACATTTTCTTCAATGCATTTGGCCCGCCCCAAAAATTGCTTATCTGTTAGTTTGTTTGTGTTCTCGTTGTTCGCTTGGGTCTTGTGAGTCGCAAAGAAAAACAGTTTTCAAGCAACACAAAGCAGTGCTAGTTTTCCCCTTGTAACAATCTCAATTGCGAAATTCGAAAATAAAAAGAAAGCCGTTCGGTAAACGATGAATGACAATACAAACCTCGCCTTAATTGTTGGCCTTTATTTCGTCTATATTTGATGTATTGCTTGGGTGATTTGATTTGAATACGGCTTCAGACAAGTTGTAATGCCCTTAGTTGATCAATGCCTTCCTTAGTGAGGCGCGTCAATCTTTTGGCCTTGTTTCAAAAGATGTTTATATTTGGTTGTAATGGGAAGTGTTTGGCCATCATTGACTATCGACCAGCCCTTTCAAGAGCAAATTATAAAGTAGTTATTTTCTATGTTGAAACTGTACGTTATCTGCGGCTTTCAATATGTCAGCGTGCATAATGCATATTGTAGGCGAGGATTAGATCGTTGTTGTTTAAGCAAACCAAACGTCTTTTCGCGGCGGTCGGGTACAAGACTACTTTTTGTCGATTTCTAAGCTAGACATATTCTTTCTCGTGTTGCATTCGTCCCTCCTAGAAATTTTAAATGTTTAAATCAAAGCAAATTACAACGGCACTTATGTCCCGCGACCAAACGTAAAGCACTCGAATTGTAGGGTTAACTAAAAAAGATTCGTTTCTTTTCATAGAGAAAAATTTATTACCCTTTAACCTTGGAGTAGAACTTTGGATGTAAACTAACTTAGAGTAACTGTTCTCATTATTAATTAATTTGTGAAGCAGTAATGGTGGGCGGGAGGAGAGTGAATCTTATTAAGGGGGTTTTGTGATGACAGAGTCATGGATTGCTCGAGATTGCTATCTCAATCCAACTTTGTTTACTCCCTAGCGGGGGGTAGTTCAACATAGGTGGTCTCACGACCCGTCAGTTGACAATTTAGTAATGAAGTGCTAAGCCCTGCACGCTACCCAGTTTCCTCTTTATTACAAACTCGCGGGAAATTTGCTGATTTCCGCTGAAACTTTGTAAATAACAAAGATGTGCAACAACACTTCTTTAATCTTTCTTCAGCATACTGCGAATGAGGCGACCGTCAGTCGCCCGGCGCTAGTAAAGATAAAGATTACAGCTAATTGAAAATTTTCTTTCTCGATACCAATAGTCGAGTGGCTAAAATTCTGTCAACTCACGAAACTGTTTGTGGAATCAAAACTTCATTTTAGCTTCAATTTTAGCCTTCAAAGTCGGCTCCCTCATTTGGCAGGAACATCGGTAATTAGTTTACACAGGCAAAATGTTAATTGAGATCATTTCTGTCGCTGCACGTGTGTTGTTCTTGAGGCCGCGTGTGATGAGCTCGCATCAGTGGGCAGATTTTTCTCTAAACACGTAGCTCATATCGTGTCTTTTGATTCTCTCACTAGGTCCTGTATTTGGATGACTTCGTTGTACTCGACGTAAGACGAACTCTTCTCTTATTACATAAACATTTTTCTGCGGCCTGAGCTTGTTTGCAGACCTACCGCTGCCAAGTGCCGTGAGATGAAAGCTGTGTTTTTTATTAATTTCACGGGAATTAAAATTTCTCGCAGTTGTCAAGTGGAGAACGGACCGAAATTAGTTTAAGAAGTACTCAACAAACTAGATGGCACTCTCTTAACGAGCATCTTAATTTAACTGAAGTTCCGCAATGAAGTTCGAATTTTGTCCAGTCTTGACAGACAATTAAAGCGTAGTGATTTTCAAACTTGTTATTTCATTGCGGAAACTTCTATCAAACGCCGTTCGCATTTATTTTATATTCATACACAAGGGAGTTTTTATTTTGTTTAGTTTGATATTAGCATACAATATTAACACCTTTTCAGGACTTAATTTTTTTTCTGTTGCTATCGATAAAATAGCGCATTAGAGTGCCGCCTTGGTTTGTAGCTCCCTCTGTTAAATGTCACAAGCGTTATTCTTGTAAGTTAGTGAAACTTAGACCGGAAAATTCATTCGTTGAGATTGAAGTTTATAAATATTCGAGTGTTGATAAAAGACAGTTTCAAAAAGCTGTGCATTGCAATTTGCTTCAAACTTTGATCAAGTTTGAATTTATCACATTGCCTAAACAACAGAGCAAAACCTCATTTCTCGGTTAATGTGGATATCTGTGGTTTATTTGTGTTAAGTATTTGCGATTAAAACCGCTATGGTTGTGTTATAGTCTAGAAACACTTCATTGCAGCCACAATTTGTCCTTCAACTCAAGACCAGCTTTTTACTTCAAAAAGCTTCTAATTATTTTGGCGCGCTCGTTATTAATTAGCACGTCCCGGTGGTGGGACCAATAGGCGCTAAGATTGGCCTAATTAGCTTCGTGGTTTCCGCGGAAACAGTTTGTGACAATACAGAATGAGTAGGTTCGTTAGAGTCAGGTGACTTTCCACGTGCACCAGACGTCAGATGGGTGACCAGCGTGCAAACACCTGCGTTGCGAGGCCAATTTTCATCAGCTCCTCGGTGACAGGTCATTTCCTTCGGCTGTGGTGATTAAGGATTAATTGAAACAGCTGACAAGACCAAACCTCGATTTGATTTGCCGAGTGGCTGATAAGATCTCGGAATCAAAACGTCCGAACCCGCCCCTTTTCACAACACCGCCAACCAGCTGTCAACTCCTCTCGTCACTGTCAATCAACTGTCACAAGTAACGCACTAAAGACTCGTCTATCACAACTGTCAGCAAGTGGCCCCTGATTGGCTCGAAAAACTCTGTTCGCGGGCTATCGATCAATAACACATGGAATCGAGTTGGTGAGAGTCAAAAATAACGTGTGGTCTTAAGGTCAGCAAGGGAAAGAGTTAACGGCATTACGCTACCGCAGTTCCACACATTTGCTTTACACTTGCACTCCGAGGTACGCCGATTTTAGAAAGAATTTAGTTTTGTTGTTCGAGTAATGTCTACTACAACAGCAATTTCTCCTTCGCCGAATACGGCAACGAACAACAACAATGTCTCCGATAAATGCTGCGATCGGGTAAAGAGACCTATGAACGCTTTCATGGTCTGGAGTCGTGAGAGGAGGAGAAAGATGGCCCAGGAAAATCCGAAAATGCACAATTCAGAGATAAGTAAAAGGCTAGGATTGGAATGGAAAGAGCTTTCAGACGAGGAGAAAATGCCCTATGTTGCTGAAGCCAAGCGACTTCGAGCAGTGCATATGAAAGAACATCCAGACTACAAGTATAGGCCAAGAAGAAAAAGCAAAACTCTGCTAAAGAAAGATAGCAAGTATGCCTTGTCAATGCTAAGTGGACAAGCACCTCCGGTACAAAGAACAGTTGCACAGGGACCCGAACATTTTGCACAGTTAAATGGATATAGCTACAACCCGGCATTAAGTTATGCTCCTGTAGCGGACCCATATGGCCAAATGTACAACTCTGGCTCTCATCCGCTTTCTCCTCATACTTCAAATCAACTACAACCCTCCAACGGGATGGCACACCACTACTCTACAATGGCGGGCGGGCAAATGTATGTTCCTTCGTCACAAGCATCAATTTACACCATGAACGGTACGTCCATGAACTCCAATTTGTATTCGTCACAGCCTAGTAATCAAATGATTTTGCCAAACGTCAAGCAGGAGCCGGGTATGAGTGGAGGACAAGCACCGCGGTCTCGAAACTGCACAGATCAGCTTGGGGATATGATTAACACATATCTCCCCACAGATCAAGTTAACGGCGCTCATGGCCCAGTACAGAGCGCCCCTCCGCATCACCAACCACAAGGACAGAGCCGTTATGTTACGGCGGCGCAACACTGGCAACAAGATCCAAACCAGGCAGTAAACTCCATGGCGGCTAGTCACAGTGTACCGGTTGTGCCAGCGTCCATCAGTAATGTATCTACAGTGAACGGTACAATGCCATTAACTCATATCCCGTAGTAAATTGAATTCACAGAGTATCTAGTACCATACTTATGACCTACACCCGCGCTGACGAGAGACCTGAAAACCGGTAAACGTTAAATTATATTTTTACTGTTGAGAAAAATTTCTATCTAACTCGAACTTGAAGTGAATTTTGACAGCTTTCAGAGCTTAGAACACTCGTTTCGCTCTGGGAGAGACTTTAATGATGTCTAGTCTAACAATTTATGAAGTGTGTATTTAAGACGAAAAGATCTATGCCTTACTACTGGCGCTGTATTTTAATCTCTACCCTCACTTGAGCGTTGTTGAGATAAACACAAATGTGAACGAGGTATATTTTGCCTACTATCACTCGCCATGAACCGTGGTAGCGAGCGTGAAAGAATTTTTTTGTAGTTCTGTGAATCATACGTGACTTGGTTAAGTTTGAGAGAATCTCGCAGTGGATTTCTTTCCGAGATTTGACAGATTTAAATCTTCATGTTTGTAAGATTTGTTGTTTGAGTTTCGCTGTAGAATTAAGCACATTTGTATGAATTTCGGTGCAGTTGTGTGTACCGTCACAATATTAACCTAGCATTGTGCTGTTATAATGATATCTTGATGAGAGAGCAGACAGCTTGTATATAAAGTTCAGATCAAACTGGAGAGATAATTTCTTTATTTTCATTTTGAGGAGAAAAAAGCGCATTAAACGTTTTGAAGATCTTCAAGCGTGGTTTATAAAATAACTTCATTCTTGGTGGGTGTTGAAAGCCTCGAGTTACCTGACACGATCGCGAAACGAGCCTTTCAACGCAAATTTTGACGCAGAAAATTACGCGCTCCAAATTCAAATACGGAACCAAAATTACTCAAATATTTTTTATTTGATGTATAACTCATGAAAGGAAAACAAAAGGCTACAATTTCTCGCTCAAAGGGTATTTGAATACACGTATATACACAGAGGAGGGAACGTCGGCTTATGAATAAGAATGCTTTTCAATTGAGGCGTTGAGAAGTCTTGCTTTGGACATGTTTTTTGCTATGGTGGCGTCAATTGATGTGATGACAGCTCGATTTGTACTCCCATTGGACAAGCATTCCTCGCTCGATCGCAGCTGCTCTATCATACTGCAGCAATAATCATTAACCTTTATTAGGCCTGTAATGCCGAGAATGCACAACGACTTCATTACTCGGTGAAAAGTATTGAAGGTACATACGAAATGTTACGTCCAGCCGCAATCAAAGTTATCATAGATGAGAGTCGCGATCACTGGATCAAGGCGGATTTGTAACGCTCTAGCAATACTGCGACGAAAACCTTTCAATTTTCTTGCTTAACTCGAGTTGTCATGACTACAAGAACGTAACAACGAGTAAAAGTGTAAAATTTTCAGTGGAAGCAACTTTCGTTGGCTAGACTCGTATTTACGCTTTCACAACTAACTTGACTATTTGGCTGAATCGAGTAGTTAATTCGTAAGGAAGTGAACAAGATTGTTAAAAAATCTCGATCATTTCCAGTGTTTTGATGCGTAGTTGACAGGTTTCCACACTGCAATTAGCACATGTTTATTATTTTGCGGTAACATATATAAAAACCTTTGACTAAAATTGGATTCGTAGCTATTCATTTCCTTTGCGCTTTACGGGGCAGCATTAACCTCGGCGAGCGGTTCGATTTAAGGGTTTGCCGATGTTTGATGGAAATTTTCAAAATTTACTAGAAGCAAACAACAGCTGCCACAAGGCCAATATATTCAGTGAAGTACTAGGCAGGAAAAAGTTAAGTTCCTCGTTGCGCCGGTTTGTTAGATAAGCAGACAGGAGCTACCTTGAACAATTATGCCGTGTGTTCAAATAAACTCATAATTTACTTTTGATATGTATCAATTCGTTTAGACTGTGAGAGTTGCGAAAGGAGTGCAAAAAGTCGACCAAATTTGCTTTAGGTGTATCAAATAATGACCGGTAGCTTAGACGATATTCAGTTTATATTGCCCTTGTGTAAAATGCAAAATAACTCCCTTTATGAATATTCTAGCTCTTGATTCTGTCAAAGTGACTGCTGCTAACGTTTGTTTATATAGCCACCAACTTGAGTTTTACACCGAACACAGATTTGCTTGAATTAAATTCGAAAAAAGAAATAAGAAACTCTGTTGTTCGTCTCGCCAATAATCGTAAAGGATGTAAATTAATGTTCAGGCTAATAACTAACAGTCCCTAAAGGGCGATTCGAAAGTTCTTTGAAATGCCGTAAGGACGCGTGGCCGTCTTTGAAGTGAGTCGGGAATTCACTGAGCGAGCATAGAGGCGCTTTCACTGAATTTCGATACGAAAGGATATCGTAACCAGTGTTTACAAAACAGCAACTTCTGTCATCTCCTTAGGAATGGATAGCATTTTACAAATGAGACCTTGACAAATAGCCCCTATTTACTTCGTGTGTGCGAACAAAGCCAACATGCAAATTTTTTGGGTGGAAAGTTGATTGGAGTTGCAAGCAAATAAAGCTTCATTACTGTGGTTTCTGTGTCTTTAATAAAGCACAGCTCGAGTTACTTGAAACGTCGAACTCCTATTTTAAGCGTTCAGTTTGGAGGCATTATTAAACATATACAAATTAGTTGAATGGAGTGGTGGCAACGAACAAAAGGGACTTAACCTTTGGCTACAGAATTAGAGCTGGCCATTATCAGTAATATGGTTTTGATGAAATTATGCACATGAAAGTTCTATTCTTTTTCTACTTTAACAGCAAATGCCTAGTAGTGATTCAATTAGGCGAAACGATCATTGATGATCACTCGTCGGCCGTAAAATGTAAAGCAAATACTGAACATCGTCAGTTTAACCCAGTGAATTATTTCGCTCTTAACGCATCAAGACGTTACCCAAATCTTTTGTTTGCTTGTGTATGAAAACTCCATTAGATTTCTATAGGAAGGAAACTTGAATAGATAAAACTTTTATCATAGTAGGAATTTGTGTTTACATTAAGTAATAACGGGCGTAAATATATCCGAAGCGAAAACCTTTCCGCTCATAGCAAAGACGGTTCTGTTGTGCGAGCTCTGGTTTTACACTAAAGCAAAGATGGCCGCGGAGTCTGCCAAACCCAAGGAAACTCCCATCTTGGCGGAAACTTGTTTGAGAAATCGTGTTCAAGTGGAACTAACCAAAGTTATGGAAACCTTGTTTTGTACGGGAAGAGGTTGTAGTTTGGGGACGCGTGCGGAAAGACAAAATTCTGAACATGATCAGGTAACGTGAATCTAACTGGTTGATCAATGGCCGAGGATTAATTTCGCAACTTCGTGCAAGGATTTCATTTCTTTTTCTCTTTTTCCCAGAAGTAGAACTTCAATACGAGAAGTAAGCATGGAAATTTTTTTTTTCGGTTCTTGTTGTAACGGAAGAAGGCGTGATACCAGATAGCTAGGTAATGAGTTCATGGGGAGATAAAATCAGGTCCTTGGAGGCGTGAGACGAAAAACTAATTAATTTCTCTGCGGTAGGCCTCCGTTTGAAGCAAGTTCTCTCACTTGCAAATATAAACACCAAGCGCTCTTGCGAGCCTTGAACACGCAAACTACATTTCTTAAATGAGCGAAAGTGTTGGCATGAATAGCTCCATATGTTTTGGCCAGTCACCGCTAATTGAAAATGTGCACTTAAAAGCTTCTATTGAAGACCTGAGCGTCATACTCGGGTTTTATGTTTTGGAGTTGAAATGTTAACGAATTGCACACACATCAAGAAAATAACTGCATTATGTATTTTAGTTTCGTAGTTTAATTATCGGCAATCGAGCCTGAGCGAATGGTAATGCTGCAACTCTACTATAAGTTAGAGTAGTAAGTTTCGCTATCTTATTTTGGTTTTAAGAAATGAATGGGTTGTGCTTTATGATAATTACACTCCAACTTGGCTTCAATACCCTGGCTTGGATTAATCCTGGATCACAAAGCTTTTTCAAAACAATTTAGCTCGTCTAATTTATACATAAAGGAAAATGGTACAACCAACCTAGAAAATGTTTGATTTGAGAGACTCGAGTTCCCTCCCATCTCAGTTGTTTCAAATTGCTCACCAAAATAAAGTTAATACTAAAACAGACGGAAACTTGGCCGCTTGCTTTTAATGAGAAGACGGTCAAAGTTTGGAAATTACTAGAACAAGCTTCGTTCATTCAGCCACCGTACCTATTATTTTGAAAACATATTTTATGTTATTTCTGTATCGCCAATGTGGAAATTAACAAAAGTAAAACCAATATTTTTTTTGAGAGTTGGTGTAATTCACCACCTGTAATAAAATCGACGTGTTACCAGAGGCTCTGAAGACATGTTTTACATACGAATATTCTCTACTTAAATTTACTTCAATTGCTTTTAATTCGTTTAAAGGGAAGATGAATAGCAAAATCAGTGTTGTTACGTGACGGAAAACCAACAGCGCGCAGTTGAAGTTTTATATCACCAGAAAAAAAAAAAGATTTATTAACAATGCATTACTTAACGAAATGCGTTTGATTCCAATCTGGGGCTCAAAACATAGCATTTGAATTTTCTAAGGTAAAAATTGGAATGTATTTTCGTTTAGGTTTGCATTACGGGAAAAACAGAAAGACGCGCGTGGGAGGAGCAACATTTTCACAGGGAAACACATTTTTGCTCTTGAGCAAAATAATTAACACTTGATGAGTGAACAGACGAAATGAGATGAATAATTCATTTTGAAAAGAAGCACTTTCTGGCCGTCTAATCGAAAATGAAGCTCCTCCCATCGCCTGCTAATTGCCTCGGGGACACCGTGGGACCAAAAATTATCGCGAGGTTTGAAAGAAACTCGATGTTGTGTTTTTTTCTACTGCTGCGACAAATGCTTTGTGATAAAAATTCCCACCGTAAATAGAATACAGAAAGTGGGGATTTAAAGTTACACTGAAAGAACTGGGTAAAATCTTAATGAAGAGTTCTTAGTACATTTTCGTTTATATCAGAAAGAATTCTCTTTTGGGAGACGTAATAAAACCAGGAGATCGGAGTTTGAGATATGTTGCCGCGAGTTCGATTAGAGAGTGTCAATTTAACACCAGGATTATCAGTTGCAATTTACTTTTGCTGTGTAATTTAGATTTGAATTTAAATTTGAATTTAAACTAAATGCTTGAATCAGTTTATTAAAATAATGGTTTGGCTTACGCTTGTAAAAGTTCAACCAAAGTTTTGTTTACAAAGTGGCCACTTTATCAGAGCAGGGTTCTGGTTATATTTTCCTCTGACAGTTGGAAACCTTTCCTCTCTGGTACAAAGCCTTGGGCTACGAGTTTGTTTGAGCTGCATTTGATTAAAGCGTAGCTTTGGAAAAGGGAATAACTACAAAGAATTCAAGTTGACTGGAGGAGTCATCAGAAATGTTACAACGCGTTTTCCAAACTCGTAACCAACTACATGCAACGAGTGCTGATAATTGAAACAGTTTTGAAATGTAAAGTACTGACATTGCTTAATAAATCATTATGCTTTTTTGATTATTCATTTTGTATATTCTTTATAAAATTGCTTCCTTTTCACAGATAACTGTAATGTATTTACATTTGCTATTGAATGCCTTTATAATGTTTGTGCTACATGCTGTTGCAGAGGATAACTAGATTCTGTGACATACTCTCATTGAAACAAAATTAAAAGGCAGAAAATAATTTATTTGATTTTTTTTTTCTTGAGGACTTTATTGCCAAAAAGGAAGAGAAAATTCCCGGTGGAGTGTTTTGAGAAGCATGACGGCACCAGCAGAGCATGGTTTTCGGAAATCATTAAATCAGAAAAGAGACCCGGTTTTCTTGTAGACAGAAAGGCACCTGCGAAATTCAGCAGAGGCAATACACGGAGAGAACGGGTGTTTTGTCTTTTCGCCTTGCGCCCCGCACGTGTTTATTCTTGAAGCCATTTTTTCAGAGTTGACGAAGCCTCCACTCCCACTGGGCTCTGTCTGTTTCGGATGAAAACTGTTCGTAAGTCTCCACCAGCTTGAGGAAGTTATTGGCTGCTCAGCGCCGCACGAACATCCTCAATCTGATTTGTGGTGACAACGTCCATAGAATTTACCAGATTTTCTTTGCTTTGTTATCACCATTAAACTATAGCTTGTTTTCTGAAAACAGTGCCATCAATTTAGGTTAACCGGCGTTTTCTTTGCTTTTTAAGTTCTAAGCGTGAAAATTGCTATTAAAGCTAACTTGGACAGACCAGATGGCTCGCTAGAACTAGAAGTCGTAGTTAATTCATTATTTTTTAATCACCTTGTAATTTGGAATGTTAGCCAATTTTGCTGGTGTCTAACACGTGTTGATTCGTGTAGTTCTGAAAAGCTTGAAATAGACTTTCGATGATTTCTCTCGCCGTTGCCTTAAAACGCCTATTATAACACGGATTAATTTTTATTGTTCCTTACCTCGTATTTCAAATTTTGACAGAAAGTAAAGTGAAGTTGGCAGTGCTAAATGCTTTATTGTTGTAAAAACGTTATTAGGGCCATTTTCGTGAAAGCGGACTGACAGCTAGGATTTCCTGGTTCTCAAAGCACATGACCAAGTACAAAGCTTTTATCGCCTTCTAATGCCACCACTCGACATTTTCCTACCTTTAATTGCTCAGCCCCTTAATACAGGATTAGAACCGAATAAAAAAGCTTGGAGCAGTTTTTGTTTTAAGATATGCTTTGACTTGTGCCTTTTGCCTCGAGATGTTTTCGGTGAATATTATTTATTTAGCAACAACCCGTGCAAACTCTGGTTAGTCTCACTAAAGCATTTTGTCGAAATTTGGTTTACAGAAAATATGTTTTGTTGGGCTTAGGGATTTTACGCGCTTTTATAAAAAAAAAAAAGATTCGAAGAAAGCTTAAAATGCCCTTATTGTTAGTGTGTCTGAATCATGAGAGATGTTTCACTAGGGACGGGCTTTGGGCCAGTTAAAGGATTAAGGATTACATTGTGTTAATCGGTGGAGAATTATGATTTTTTGACACTTTCTCTAGCAGTTTTCTGCTAAAATTATTCTTCACCACTCCCAAAACCAGTAATTTACTTCATCGCTTTAATTTTCATGCAAACAAGTCTGTGCTGCCTTAGGTTAAATGCAAAATATAACTGATATATGTATATTAAACTATTAATAGTATAATATTATTATATATACTGATATGTATGTTAAACTGGAATACAAAGAAATTTTAAAGTTAAACTCCAAATAGCCATGCCCTGTATGTTGGATTATCTCGAAAGGTCCTAGCGAAAAGAAATAGTTAATATATTTCGGTATTCAGTTTGCATTAGAACTGAAGTAGAGTTTCGGCGACTTTGCATGAATACTGGTTGTGGGAAATATAATGAGAACAGTCATACTTTATACTTAAAGTGCCCCAATCAAAAGTCAAGCTATATTTGTGTCGCTTTTTGGCAAAACACCCTGGGGAACAATTCGGGAAGTTTTGTGTGGACTAGTCAGCGCTAAGCTACCGGTGTGCAGTTTGAGACCATTGTATATTTTTCACGGAATGTTTTCTTTTCACATGTTAACATTTCTCTGCAGACAAACTGGCGTAATTGCAGAATTTCATAGTATGGAAAAAAATAACATTCTAAAACTAATTCAAAGACGTATTTTTTTGAAGTTGCATTAAAAACAGCCGGAAGATGAGAATGAAAGCCCTTCACCTAAACTTACGATGAAAAATATCAGTCTAACAGTTTTTATTTCTTTTCACAACATCATCTCTAAGATCATGCCAATTAATTTTATGTAAAATTTTTTACTGATTGGAAACAATAAATTGCTTTATAGTTTAAAGTCATGTTTACGAATTACGGTGTCAAGCATTTTGTGGACTGAAAAGTCAAAAACCAAAACTCCGTTTATTTGTATAATACATACATCTTTCACTTTTTACCCAAACCATGGACAGATAGTTTAGTATTTATAGATACTACCGCATTTAAAATCCCTCACGAGAAATTGATTTATTTTTTAAATTTTCAAAAAATTTTTGGCACATAAACTTCGAAAATGGAGAGTGGATGCGTTTAGCATGGAAGTAATTTATCACTTGTTGTTTTGTGCTTTAGTGGTGGAGGCCAGATACTAAAACCAACCCAGTTCTTGTGTGCTTAAGCAAATGACGGCCTTTTTCTTTGGTCTGCAAAGCCTTTCAGTTTGCAAGTGAGAAGCACTATACTAAACAATGGAGGAACAACTGTCTACCTAATGTCCGGATTTACAATCGAGTGGCATCGCTTTTGTGCGGCCTGGAAAGATTGCATGGCGAGTCTCGTTCAACCTGCCATGATCATATTTCTTTTAATTACCTTAAAATTCTCAGTTTTTGGATCAGTGCTTAAAACCCTATTGGTTTATGGCAATTTATTTTACTCATATTCAACGATCGACTGCGTCAATGTTCTGTGCTGCAAACAATAATTTAAGAAGCCCGCAAGTCTCTTCAGAAAACGGCTTCGGTTGATGAGTGTAGTGCCTCCTTGGAAATTACACCGATAACCGTTTCAATCATTTGAAAATGCCATTTACGTTTTTAGTTTTTACCAAGGGTGTAATTTTACCATTAAAAAGCTGCAAAATAGTCGACGGAAACTGCGTTGATATAAAAACCAGTAAAAAAACGTGCTTGTTTTAAAATCCGTACGCATATATGTACTCGAAGATACTAAGCATTGTACAAGCTACTCAAAAATTCGAGTTAAAGTAAGTTTGTATATATGTATGTATATTGATTCCTTGGGGAGACTGCATGCTTTGAAGGATAGCAACCTTGGTAAAATTTCATGTGTTTTTAACATTGATAAAATCTATTTAAAAGTTTATTTAGATATTTTGCGATTAGCGACAATTGCCATCGCTTCATTTTTTCACATTTTAGCTTTCATACGTTTTGATTTCAATAATTATGGCTTTGTTCTTCTAAAGGTTATTTTTTGGATTTGGTCGATGTGAAGGTTTGAAAAATAGAAACTACTGAGCCAGTAGCACGAAACGCTGATTACATACTTGGCATTTCTGTCAGTGATAAATGTTATACGATACAAGTAATTGATTAAAAACCAAAATAGTGTATGTTTTTTACCTACACACAAGCGACAAATAGTAGCAGAGGTTTTGAGGCGAAAAACAGTGTTCGTATTGTCAATTTTCGTATAAAAATGCACACGGCGCGGAAACCACATATTCATGCACTTTACCAATTTTAGTTAGCTTCTCCCCCCCTCTCTCTCTCTTACGTTAGCAGTTCTTAAAAGGGCCTTTTTCCTTGCCGGCATAAGTTGTTATTTTTTGGCAAGCTAGTAGCATACGTCAACTTCGTCGTCTTTACTAGTCGTAATTACAGATATTGGTCTCATTTCTGACGTGTGGCGGCGTTTTACTAAAACAACCCACTGGCAGAAAACGTCACTAAATTTTCCAAACTAGAAGGAATGCAGAATACTTATAAACATCAAAAACCGCGACACACTCCAGCATTCAGATAAACCGCAATCGTACAAAGTTATTCTTTTTCTATACAATCTCGGGTTAATTTTCGGCCGGAAGTTTGTACATTTATGGCTGTGCCTGTTTCGGTTGAACACAAATTTCTGGAATCGAAAACCAAATATAAATTATCTTTACTACTCATCGCTCAAATCTGTTTATTTTTTAATGTCAGAGCCGGTCTTAATTTTTTAAAGAAATATGCAAGATGCCCACTATTAGGCAGTAGTGACCACTGTATCGTTACCCTAAAACAAATCATCAATTCAACATATTTAGTCCAGGATTAATTATATTATTCGCCTTTATATTAATGACGTTCAGTTAACTTGTTTAAGATATCGCCGCTAACTCGCGCGCAGTTTGCATACGCTTAGAACTTTTCAAAATAAGCCGTGGATGTGTTCATAAAGTATTTTTAACTAGCACGTTGATCTATCGAGTGCTCTTTTTGTGAAGCAAAAAAGAACAATAATTTGAATAGCTTAAAAATAAACCAGTTATTTTTGGAGCGAGACTTAAATTGGCACGCGCACTCGAGTATGAACATCCATCGCTCCAGGCAATTAACTCCAAAACTCATTAAGGAAAGCGCTCTAATGCGTTGATTTGGTTTCCTGTTACATTTCATCACGTCCTTCGAAACATTCCGCTTTTGTTGATTTCGAACTCCGTACATTGCGCTCAACCCTGTTTTGCGCAAATTTTACATCTCTGACGCTGCAACGACCAATCGAGGGCAATACACAGCATGATCCACGCTTTGGGGTGAATTGTGTATACTTCGTGGTTTAATTTGCATATTAGGAGTGTATTGGATTGTGATGTTGGACAGCGCCGGATTTCCTTTAAGAAACAGCCTCCTCAACCATGAGCGCGACACCCCAGCACAGCTGAGAAAATTCTTAATAAACCTTTTCCTGTTCTAAAAATGTAAAATATTACGTCATTTTTTGACTATATCTTTCATGAAGAGAAAAATGAGTGGTCACTCTAAAGTTTTAATTAGCTGAACTAAAAGTTTGAACGAATATTAAAGGGAAAACTTTATAGGATTTCAACAACTGGTTCAAAAGTTAGAATGAACAATACCAATCATTTCTAAATTTTAAGAAAAGCAAAATGAATGGTCACTTTTTAGGGTTTCATCAACTGCCACTGGTTCAAAAGTTAGAATGAATAACACCAATCATTTCTACTCTTCAAGAGGCAAGCAAAATGAATGGTCACTTTATAGAGTTTCATCAACCGGTTCAAAAGTTAGAATGAATAACACCAATCATTTCTACTCTTCAAGACAAGCAAAATGAATGGTCACTTTATAGAGTTTCATCAGTTGGTTTAACACCAATCATTTCTACTCCTCAAAACATCAATCGAAAATGAACTATCACTTTTAGGGTTTCAAAAACTGGTTATTGAATTATTTTCGTAAAGTCTCAACAAGGCTTTGAATGCTGCAAAATTTTCATCAGAACTGTTGCTAGTTGTCCCACTGTTCGATAGCAACGGTTGACTCAAAAACTATTGCACGACAGTCTGCCGAGTGTTTTGTTGACTGTCGGGAGTGACCTTTTAGGAAAAATCTAGATTGCGGGCAAAAAAACCAATTTAGCTTACATATAACAGAAAAATTGCCTTTTCCTTACTTGACCTTGAGGGGCAAGATTAGAAAGTGATAAACTACAAACCTCTAGACAAGTACAATATCGGACTGTTATCAAAGTATACACTTTTTTACTACGAACTTAAGACCACAGGTTTCAGACGCAAGTAATTCTATTGCGTGAAAACGTTAAGTAGCAGTCGACGACTAAAATCAAAGCTGCTGATTCAGAAGTTGACGTTGTTTTATAAGTTCAGAGATGGTTATTGGGCAAAACTAATAATTTATTCTCTTCCCGTTTTCCACTTGAGTTGGCCAGCAACAAGTTTGGAAAGTAAAGATTGTCTTTAAACGCCCCTTTGCGACAATAACAATCCACATAAGACCCCACTGAAGGTTTATTGTAAAAGCTATACTACATTTGCAAAAAGGTGCATAAAATTTCAAAATTTCAAAATACAATTAACAGTTCAAAAAATGCGTTTTAATATGATATTGAATATAAGATTAAGGAAACCCAAGTATACGATGCATGTGTTTCTTTATACCCCTTGGTATTTGCCATTAAAAACTAGAGCACATTATGCATGCACAATTTCCTTAACTGCTTTACTTGTTCCACAAATGAAGACTGCTGAAAATTTTCTTGAATGAGCTAAACCGAGAACGCTCTAAAATGATTCAACCAAAGTCCATTTAAAAGAAAATAGAACAAAATCGTTCCATAGTGGTGTCGTTTATCTTTGGTGCAATATCAAACAAAGGAGAGAAACCAGAAGTTCTTGTAAAACATTCAGTAAACATAACTGTATCTAAAAATATAAACAGCAAACAAAAATAGCAAAACATGTACTACGTCCATTTAATCAGTGGTGCTTAACAAAATGTTGTAAGTCTTCGCGGAGGTTCGACACGTCATGCTAAACGAGTGGTTGCCTCTGAAAGTTCAAATTTAAACACGCATTATCTAGACTCTTCCACGAGGGGAGTGCAATATTGGACAATATTCCTGAGCAGGAAATCACGTAGTTAAGCAACCGTATCTTCCACAGCATTCCGATTCTGGTTTACCAGGCTTAATTTTAATTCCCTTCATACTGAACTCAAAATGAAGACGGCAAGCCTGAAAAATTTCAGCCTTGTGCTAATGTTTGAGAGCGCTAGTAAGACACGTGTCTTCTATTATCTCAGTTCGGTTAACGTTTGTTTAAAACTTCCTGGTAAATATGAAGTATAGGGCAATATAGCCCTGTCAGTGAGCCTCCCCTGAAGTCACGCTGAGTCGCTGTATAGTGATGTAACGGCAAGGGCACAGGTTAAAACATTGTTTCCATATAAAATTCATGTTCCTGTCGTAGAACTTGTGCCGTTTCCAGTTATCGGAGGAAGTTGAAAACAAGGAAGAATTGCATTATCCGTTATGTCGCGAAAAGGGGGAAGGAAGAGCTGTAGGTGTAACCGGAATGGCAACACAGGTAGAGCGAAGAAAAGATCAGGTGCGAAAGAAAGGGGAAGAAGATAAAAGGCCAGGAAAGAAAAAGAAAGCTTGAAGGCCGATCTAA
Source organism: Hydrozoanthus sils (assembly GCA_027575215.2). Taxonomy (NCBI): domain Eukaryota; kingdom Metazoa; phylum Cnidaria; class Anthozoa; order Zoantharia; family Hydrozoanthidae; genus Hydrozoanthus; species Hydrozoanthus sils. Next base: position 26,844 of record JAOBRD020071633.1, read on the forward strand.
GTGTGTGTGTGTGTGTGTGTGTGTGGAGGGAGGGGGGTTCTCCAAGCATGCCTTGCATTGGTTCACGCATATTCAAGCATTTCTGAATCATGAAATATATTT
>JAOBRD020071743.1:0-10409 GCA_027575215.2 Hydrozoanthus sils
ATTTAAGAGATGCTTAATGATATTAATATTATTAATAATAATAATAATAATAATAATAATAATAATAATAATAATAATAACAATAATAATAACATTTGCAACTGGCACCGTTCCTGATGTAAACGTGAAGTATTTCGTGTCTATTTTCTTCGATACCAGGTGTTACCCGACTTAAGGGGGTGGGGGTGGCCTTCGTGGCTTAGGAAAACAGAAACTTCAATTTTTTAGTTTGATTTATATTAATACACCTACTACCAATGTAGCTGTTATGGTGAAAGGATTCCTTATTATAAGTTGGGCACGGCAATATTCTTTCTAGTTGCGTAGCGGCTCTATCAAAGTGGGAGAAAGAAAGAAGAGATACAGATATCCCCTGTTAACCATTAATGCTTTTGTTGTAAATTAAACCTTCTCTTTCATTTTCCAGTGTTCTTCAAGAATTTTTTAGTTTAAGAACACCCAAAAAGTGAGGTTGATTTAGAGAATCTTGAAAAGATGAAGAATCCCCCCGCCACGTTAAAAGAGAATGGCAACCCACCTACCGGCCGCCGTCTGGTAAAGAACGCCGCCCAGAAGTTTGCCAGAGCATTATACCAACCCTCTGCAGGGGGCGTCCCATTCAAGTATGGCATCATGGTCAGTCAATAACAGAGCTAGCTAAGTTGGATCGAACAACGTTACAATCGGTCTAGCTTAATATTATTATTATTATTATTATTATTATTATTATTATTATTATTATTATTATTATTATTATATTCTTGTGTTACGTCCTTTATATCAGACGCTGGTTTTCTTGTTCCTATCAGTTTGTACTCGATTGAGGGTTGACTGGTCAGTTAGCCGGAATCAACCGCGTCACCATGCAGGGCTTTTGCCTGAGGAGAAGGCGGGAAAAAGCCCTGGAGACGAGGTTGAGTTAGAACACCACATTACTGTACTCAACAACTTGCTCAGTTAAATATTCCATTTAATAGTACGTCCTAGATAGCGGCAATCTGGAAATAGTGGGGAAGCTTTTATTCTAGCTGTTGTGATTGGCTAAGCTGTAAGTTAAGTTCTACTATGGCAGGCTTGCTCTCGTAAAAGTTTGCATTTTCAATAGTGGTCCTCTTCCCCACATATAAAACACTGTCAGTGTACTTACGAAGATATTCGGACCTTAAACTTTCGGACATTAGATTTTGGACCTTAAACGTTGGGGCCCCGTCCCAACGAACCCGAATACTTTTGAAATCGTATATTTTTCTATGCGAATCGGCCTTCCGTCCACACAAAACCAGTAAATCCGCTCACCAAAATCCTTACCGTAAGCATCTTTTTGAAGCCGCTCCCCACTCCCCGGAGTGGATTTCAAGTTTTTAATCCGCCGAGTTTGCGGATTCGTGTGGACGACCGAAACCAGATATTTTCAAATCCACTGAAATCGTGAAGTCGGGTCCAGGCTGTTATGAAAGTTAACTGATTCAAAACCTTGTGCTGACAACTTTACTCTTGATCGATCAAGGCCCCGTCCACACGAATCCGCACAACTACATGGTGCCTTCGTGTGGACGGCGTCTAAGAATTTATCAATAGTACACAACTAGTTTACATGCAGACAACGCGAATTCTACGAAATGCCCAATAGCCAAGAATAGTGAAATGTTAACAGTTTTATTTAAAAGATGAGACAAACCGAGGAGGAACTGGTCGATTTCGGGAATCTGACATTGTATTGGAAGATAATAAACTCGAGTTGTATAACTACTTTAACTGAGTCTATTTTTAAAAATTGGTTCTTCAACCCACTAGGCTTGTAAATCTTATGATAAAAAGTCAGAAATAAAGTTAATCCTGTTTTAAAACTTTCAGAAATTTTGAAGTTCGCGGAAGTTAATTTTTTCGGACGATTAAGTTTTGACCTGATGATGTTGTCGAGATAGCAACGAAACGTTTTTTCTTATCAAGCTAGTGTTTTTGTTAAATTGTTTACCAAGAATTACGTTCATCATGCCTAAATTTTCGAGCTTTTTTTTTGTCCGAAAACTTATCAGTCCGAATATTTTCGTATTTAAAGTATCACTGCCTTTATTCATTTTAGTTAAGTTCTGTAACGTCATAGGGTAAAGAAATAAGTTGGACTTTCCTACCCAAGTTGCCGATTACCGATTGTACTGAAGCGTTTTAAAAGTAATTAAATTGTTGAGTAACTGAAATAAATCAAAACGAAATGAAACAAAATGAAATAATATATAGGATAATCAGAAAAGAGTTAAACAAGGAATAAGTGTATGAATTAAATAAATAAACAATAGTATTTTCTTGATGATAACAATATTATTAATGAAGATAGGCAATAACAAGGACAATAAAAGATACAGATTGCTACGCCAACGCCGACGACGAGGACAGAAAACAATAGTGAACACAATAGCTGCACGTTGGAATGCACTGTGCAGGCCACCTGCACGTCATCGCCTTGAAAATTTTAACGTGAAAAGCTCTGTTTTGATGTTTTTGCGACTACGAGAACGATCGCGACCAACAGAAAATTATGTTAATCTCCTTTTACCCTTATAAAAATCACTTTCATTCTTTTCTATTCACAAAGCGTAACTCGGACAAAAGAGAAAGCAAACTAGCCAAACGTGATGGAATAGGGCAAGATGCAAGAAGTTTGTTTCTTGTTAGCTGTCGTCGTCGATATTACCCGTCTTTAAATCTTAAACTCCCTATTAAATATAATATTGCAATACTAGTAATGATAAACTGAAGGTGAACGGTATCATTCTCAATTCGAGTGACTAATAACTACAACAAAAATATGGCAGCAGGGTATCTAGGAAAGAGCTGATAGATGTCAGTAAATATACATTTCGTAGTAGTGGTTTCCAACACTACCACGATGCATCCGCTCCCCTCCCCTAAAAGGAGTCTTCCTTCCCGATCTCTCCCTTCCTTGAGGGGAGGAGAGTATCTGTACACAGGTTTACGGTAGCATTCTACACTCAAAGGTCTAATGGTTGAATTAGACGAAAAATAATCCACAGTTCCTATGAAAAGACCATATATATAAGCTATTTCTTTAGAACAGAAGTTTTTCGGTTTTTGGTAATATGCTTGTTTCCCATTGGGTGTCCCGAATTCGAATTCTGTCCTGCCACAAACCGTTTCCATAGCAACATGTAGCTTGCATGGAGGGAAAAAAAGTACTGAAGGATTTTACACTCGGTTAAATTTCTCTAAAATTAGCATGGCAGGAAAATCAAAGGGTAAAGTAGAACTTCAGGTAAGCTTTCTCAACAATATTAATCACAGACTTTAATTGTAATATAATGAACTCAAGCATCAGAATAGTATAACTACAAGGTCACACTCTTCACGACATAAGAAAATGGCGGTTGTTGTAATGAAGTGAGTACGACGATAATTTTATAGAGCTAACTAGTGCTCGGTTCGGTGCATTAGGCTCTTGAAAGGGTAAAGAAAAGGAAAAATAATACAGCTGTCAAGTTTTGTGTCGCTTATCTGCTTGATAGGCAAAAGAAAACATATAGTACGGATTTGTCTAGCATTTAACTAGCACCCGTTTGAGATCGTTAATAAATCCACCTGGTTATTAATGCATTTATCCTTTATTTCTTTGACGTCTGTGTTATCTTTTCTACTTTTTATGAGAAGTACTTTATTATCTTTGCCATATAGGGCTAAAAATAGCATGAATGATATGTTTAAGTTTTCGTCACAGTGTACATAATAGAAAAGTATTCATATTTGTCGCCGGTAGAGAACCATTGTAAACGTAACTGCTTTGTTAGTTGCTTTGATATTTGCTTTTGCAATTTTCTTCTTGATAACACCGTTCATTTATGTTTACTGTCTTTATGGATGTTTTTTAAGGTTACGTTCGGTTTCTAATCAAACATTTACAACAAAAACTTTTGTTAAGTTTATTTGGAGACTCAAAAGCATGAGTATTTTTGTAAGGCTGCAGAATTTCAATTGAAGTTTAAAACTAAAAATTTGGCTTTCTTTGGACTGGGCCTTAAAAACGTGAGAAATAAATAGTTTGACATTGATAAACCAGTGTGTTTACTGACCGTGGAAAGCTGGCCAAATATTAACAGCTGGAAGTAGAGAATGGAATATATTAACACAGCCATCTTGGAAACGCGGTTGTGTATACACTCAACTTGTAACCAACATGGCGTATCTCAAGAAAAACCCCGAGGCTTTAAGGCCGATTCAGGCAAGAACTTATCTTGGCTCAAATTGTTGCGTAAAACTTGTGTGTAAAAGTTGATCGGTTTTTCAACAATGGTTGCTGTTGGTTCACTAATTGCATTTTTGGGTTGCTTAGTTGGTGATCATGTTAGTAATAATTGAGCGAAATTTATTGTTGTTTTCCTTCCTTTGCGGGTTCGTGTGCCCGCGAGGAAACAATCAAGACAGTGCTTTCGATTTTGTGGCTATCAAAACTCTGAAAACTAAAATATGGAGCTGTTTAATGATTTAAAGTTTTTTAAATCATCAGCTATTGTTTTGATCACGGCCGGGTAATACTGTCTATACAAATGTTTCGAATTTTCGCACAGATTTTTATCAAACAGGTACAAGCTAGCAGGTTCCGATGAGTATCGTTTGTAACATAAAGTTTTACGACTATTTCAACTGGTACACGATTTTTTGATTTCCTGCATTACTTTATAATCTGTTCCTACTGTCACATTATTAACACGTCCCAAGAATGTAGTGCTAGCTCATGTGTTCCATAACCGCTACAACAACTATTAAGATATGAGCAATAGGTTTAAAGTAAGTTTGAAACTTTGTATGAGTGGTGTAGAGTGCCGTAGAGTGCCATGCACATATCTACCAGTATATGTTGTGGTTTAATTTTGTCCATGGTTGTAATTTCATTTTATTTTTTTTTCAAACTCTTGTCATACATGTCCAACAGAGTTGAATAAGAGTTAAACCAAGAACAAACCTGAACCACAACACATATATACATTTGTCAACAAACTCAAAGATTGAAGTAAAACCTTATAGGGTTAATAATTCACTTTACTGTGTATATTTATTAGAAACAGATACTTCTCTTTAATGCAGTGCAGTTACATTGCTGCATTCATTTAGCTCTAAGTTTAATATATCTTGTCAAGTCTTCATTAGTTTTGTCCTAGTTACTGGAGAATCAGTTAATGTCTTATTAACTAGGTGTGAACTGATTTTCAAGGAAATTATTGCAGTCTTTGCCACAGTAGATTTTGTTGCTCCATTTAGATTTTCCCTTTAACCCTTTCAGCTCTGCATGAACATTAACAACATCTCATCAAATTATTTGTACTGATAGTTTACTACCCAGTACTCAACTCAAAGTTGAGTACTGGGTAGCTGGAATAACCAGTGGCGGTTAAATAATTATTGACTGAGTCAGGTATACACCCTCACTTGGAAAATTTAGGACATATAGAAGGGAGGTTATACAAGATATGTTGAAAGAAAAAAGTGTAATGCTTATAAATGCTTTAAATTTGTAAACAGATTGAAGTAAAAAACCAGAACCAATGGGATGACTTGCTGGGCAAGGAAGGATTAATAGGTATCTTAATAAGCAGCTTCAGTGATCATGTTGCAATATTAATTATATTTCTTTAAAGTGCCCATGGTAATGACATGAAATATTTTCTTATTTCAGTGGATAGACCTTTTTAAATTAGAAATAGCGCTAGGGATAAAAAATTATGTTGTCGAAATCTTTTATGGTTCTTGAGATACAAACATTTAATGTTTTCAAGTGATGACATCACTGCATGTACAGGCAATTATTAATTTTCAATTTTTTTAAATCTGCTAAAAATCCATGACCTTTGGATGAATTTAGGCCAAACTTGGACTGATGATGCAACTCAAAGTTTTCTTCAGAGTAGTTATTAATTAATTTTTTGTCATCATTGCTCATGCTGTTGGATTGGCAGCAGATTTCAAAAAACTGAATATTTGCCCGTACATGCAATGACAACATCACTTGTAAACATTAAACATTAATATCTCGTGAGCCATAAAAGATTTTGACATTTTTTTTTCATCTTTGTACCTCATTTTAGCAAGGTCTGGCCTCCACTAAGATAATAAAATGTTCCATGTGATAGGCATTTTAAGGTTATCTCAGATTATCTCTTGTTTATTACGTACTGCTATTACTAAATTTATTACTACTGCTACTAACAATGTGTTTTAACTAAAATTTGTGTAATTATTTTCATCCCAAAAGATAATGGTATGAGTTTTAATTAGTTTGATGTTTTGATGAGTCACTCGTATGTTCATTGTGGATTCATAAACAATAAATTTGTGGTATCATGTAAATAAAGAGTGCATGAGTGTGAATGTGGTCCTGATCAGTGTTCCTCCATGCATGTTGAACAGGAAGTATTCAACTTCTTTGAAATTAAATACCAGCAGTGACTTTGGTAAGGCTTGAAAACAAATAACTATTGAACTTACTGGTTTTAAGAGTTCTAATCTGGTTCCCTTTACTTCAGTTGTAGATGCATATGCTGCATGGTGTGGGCCTTGCAAGGCCATTGTTAGCTCACTGAAAAGGCTGAAGAATGAAATTGGAGATGACTTGCTTCATTTTGCATTAGTAAGCTCAATACAACTTTAATAATTAGATTGAACTATAAATTGGTGTTAATTATAGGTTTTATAATTTGTAGGATTTGTTTGTCTAGTGGTTACAAATATAGCTACAAGATAAAAAGGTTTTGTAGGGAGCAGAGCCTTGGTTGCTTCAGACCACAAACTAATGAATACATAGTCAAAAGGAGCCACATATAAAGAGCTTGAACTTCTTTGCATTCTATGTCATCCATGTATTCAGGGGCAGATACAGGGGGGGTGGATTGAGTGGATTTCCACCCCCCCTTTTTTTACACTACTGAAAAAAAAATAAAACAGAAAGACATTATTTATCACAAATTTGTTACCGAGTGTCAACAAAACAGGCAAAAGTTTGCAGATAACCAACGATTTTAGAGCCCCCGAAATACTGTTGTTGATACACAAAGAATATGTGCATGGGTTGAGAAGCATCCAACACTTGAAACCATATTCAGATTGTATGAGCTTATTGTTATCACATTGAATGAAATCTCTGAGCCATCTAACGACGATCGCTTCCACCCGAATGATGAGGAATGGAGCTTAGATGTTAAAACTAAGGCTCTGGCAAATGGACAAAGACATGCTATGAAGAGCTTTGGACACATCTTGGCATTTGTCTGGGCAAAGGAGATGTTACAGCTCAAAGATGCCCGATGTATATTTGGGTTTCAAAAAAATTGAAGATGTTATCACCTCTTACAATGGCATTTGTGCTGAAATCAATGTGAATATCCACCCCCCTTTTTTAAATCCTGTATCCACCCCTGGCATTTTATAGTAATCTCGAGCCTCCTCTATTGAACGAAAGAGTGAAACTTGGAGTAGCAGAAAGTCTATGCAGCATCTTTGAGTTCATTTTGTTTTATTTTACACCTAACTCTGCTTTCGAGTATTGAGCACTGTTTTTGTCTGGCACACCTACCTGTCTTTATTTATAATATACTATTGTCAAGCTGTCATTAGAGATATTTACATTTATGTATACACAAAGTTTGTTGCTACTGATAAAAATTAATATATAGTATGCTTGATTGCTAATTTCAACTCTTAGAATAAGTTACTTAATATTAGAAAGCAGCTACTTAACCTGCATGGCAATAATGATAAAATGGTACTGACATTATATATAACTGCCATAACCGTCTATTTTTCACCCTTTTTAATTGTTACTAATAATGAGATCAACATGTGCAAATTGTGACACATTTTGTCATATTGACAGGCAGAAACAGATAGCATTGATTCCCTGGAAAAATACAGAATGAAAAGCCAGCCCACATTTCTTTTCTACACTGTAAGTATGATGTACTTGAAAGAACATGTACATGTAAGTGGAAGCATGTAGTGAGAGGATCTAACTAACCTCATTTCTTTCTAAAATCATATATAGATTGGTAAGTTTTTCATTTGACTGATGAAATGCATCTTTACCCATCATTATTATTGATAAAATGAATCATTTGAGATGTGTAGTGAGAGGGTGACAGTAACAGTCCTAGGTAATGAAATATTTCTAGTGAGAGGATGTAATTGTCCTAAAAATTATTGCAGTCTGATTAGTTAAGAGTGCCTCCATATAAACCCCAAACAAAGCAGTTACAAATCAAACTGCACTTACATGTATTTTCACTGGTTGTAAACAAACAAAATGGCAGCCAGGTTTGCTAAGTGCAGCAACTACTGTAGCTCATTCAAAATTGAAAAGATAATTCTACTAAATAAATGTAAATAATGACCATGCAAAGTCCCTCAACTGGCTGAAAGTATACACCCTACAGGGAAAAACAAGATGGGATCACTAACTAGTGAAGTTCAACTCTGATTCAGCCTCCTATCAGGTCATTACGTTACCTGCATTACCAATTTTTCCCTGTATACATAATATATTTTTGCAAGTGATCAAATGGTTAATTAATGTTGGACATGCAACTTAGGATTAACTACTGCACTATTAATTATTAACCAAGTATTTCAAAAAGATCGACAACAAATTGACCTTGCTCTACTAGTCAGTTTTATGTTATTAGTTTTTGAAATAACTTATTTACTTGTAATGATTGACCCAAAATGCCTGCCAAACCATTTGATTACCATGCAGTGCTTGACTAAGAAGCTTCATCATTGTCTTCTGTTATCTACATTGACAGGCTGGTCAGTTGAGGCATGTTGTGAGAGGGTGTAACTGCCCTTTGCTAATGAAATGCATCAAGCAGCAGCTAGAGAAAGAGCATAAGGCAATAGAACAAGGACTTGAGAGAGAATTGGTAAACTGAAGTTTCTTTTGACATCCTAAAGTTGGAAGAATAAAGCTGTTCTTAAGATAAATTTATAATTTTTTCAAGAAAGTTAATGTGTAGGCACACTTACACATAATTGTTAGATTCAATTAATGAATAGTATGCTTTGCATTTTTTCAACATTATGAAAGAAAATTAAAACACAAGCACTTCTTTTGGGGACCAATAGCAAGATCAGGACAGTCCATGGATCTTCTAAATGTGTATAGATCTCCCATTCTTCAAAATCTCATTCCTTGTGCAATTTTTGTAGCTATTTTAGCATAGTAACACTTGTTCTGGATATTATAGTGATCTACATGGTATATAACTATCTGAAAATGTCTATATGGTAACCTATCCAAAAATTTTATCTGGCAATGTCATTGGATAAGACATATATCACATGATACAAAATCAGAAAAAAGGTAAGAGGCATTTAAATCTCTGTATAACTATACTTTTCCAATAATTGATTTCACAATCCTAGCTGTTGCTCTTCTTTCTCATACTTTCTATAGTTTCGATCTTGCTTGTGAAGACAGGAAGACAAGAAATAGAAAACTTGGGAAAGAAAACCAATGGCTAGAACATATGATACAACCTCAGTACCACAATGGCCCAAATTTAAGACTATCAAATCAATCTGATTTCAATCATATGAGATCAGTGAGCAAAACAATAGTGTTTCACTATTATTTTTTTTCCAAGAACAAACAAAAATGTTTTGTATGTGTCAGGATCAGAATAATAATGAAGTATTATTATTTACCTAGTTATATACGGGCCAGACTTGATCGAGGGATCAATTTTTAATTTTTGCAGAATCCTTTGGAAAGGAAACAAAAGCTTACTGGTATCAATCATCTTTAACTTTGCAGTTTGGCAGTTTTCATGGTCAGATTTTGCAGATTTTTCAATGTTAATGTTAACATTAACATTGAAGCTTCATCATTGTCTTCATCATTGTTAATATTAATATTCTAACTAATCTCTATTACTCATTAATTTATCCATTTCTGACATATGGAATCATTTGGGGTAATACATACTCTACCACACTACAACCATTATATATATTACAGAAAAAAGCAATGCAAATTATTACTTTCTCCAGATTTGATGAGCACTCAACTCCTTTGTTAAGTTGTTAAATATAATTAAGTTATGTGTTTTATGTTGAAATTTCATAACAATCTGCTGCCTCCTTATTTTAAGGGTTTTTTTTCTAATTTGGAACAAGTTCACAACTATAATACAAGGACTGCAGCAAATCAGTCATATTACTTACCTAAAGCAAGAACTAATTATGGATTATTCAACATTCGTTTTCAGGGGCCAAAAGTGTGGAATTCTATTGTAAAAGAAATGAAATCATGCACTACTCTAAAAGGCTTTAAAGAAAAATTTAAGACAGAAATTTTATCTCAGTACTAATCTTGTCTGTTATATTCTTCAATGCATTTCTTTGGATCCATT
>JAOBRD020071852.1:0-10408 GCA_027575215.2 Hydrozoanthus sils
GGGTTAATGCTCTGACTTTTGGAGCTAATAACCAAATACAGCAGTACTCTGACACACAGCTGAAAATCAGTTTTGAAACTTTCTGTTCAAGATTAATCTTGCAAAGCTCAAATTTCACAGTGGGTTTAGCCAACTAGCCAGCTCTCTTGTTGAGAATGCTGGCAAAGAGGGAAAAGAAAAGGAGAGCTGGCAATAGATCATTGTTTTGCAAGTACCAACCCACTTCATGCATGACTGTGTCAAGCAAAAAATCTACAAAGACCTGTCAAAATGTGTCCAATAAAAATTGCTCTAAAAGGAAAACATAACAGCTCCTTCCAAGAGCAAGTTTCTCAAAATAATGCAAAAAATATTGAACAAAAAAATTTTAAAAATGGTACTTGCTTAATTATATACAGCAATTTTCGATTAAACTGATAGAAAGCCAGGCATGAGAATGGCAACTGATACATATAACCTTTTGTCATCTCAGTAAGATCGAAGCCATGGCACAGTTCTTTCAGAATTACAAGTGCAAGTCAGCAATGTTTATAAATGTCGTGGAAGTTTTTTCCAGTCATGTTTGTTGCCCATGTGGTAGAAAAATAAGAAACCTACAAATGAAAGCACTTATAAGTTTCAACACTGTTCACTATCAAGACAATTCAGTATTTTCTAAACAAAACTTTTCATTTGTTTTTAGCTTATTGAATTTGAAGTTATAGGGAAATGCCCTCAGCCTTGTTTATCATTAGACTTATCAGTACCAACATTGTTCCATTATGAAAAGTGTTTTTATCACTTTTCCATTTCCTCTCCCTATTCCCCTTGCAGCTCACTTCACTTGCCAACTCACCATCCAAAGATCATTGGGTTTAAAAGAGCAACATTAAATTCTTATTAATCTTAAGCAATTGTTCATGGCAATTTATTCATGATATTATTTGTCTAAGGTTGTCTCTGGTGCATTGTACAGTGAAAGACCTTAGGCAAGTTTTCTGATGAACACTTGGTTGTTAGTGGTTGTTGAAGTTGACAGTACGGTGGATAAGTGGTTAGCATGTTCAACTCGTAATCTTAAGGTCACATGTTTGAGCCCTGGTCAAACCACTGTGTTGTGTCTTTGAGTGAGACACTTAGCTCAACTTGCTCCAGTTGATTCAGCTGTATAAATGAGTAGTAGTGGTAGCATTATTATTATTTATTGGCAAAAGTATTATCATCTTTGCTGTTATTGTTTTATATTATGTGAGGTACCAACTCAAGCCCCTCATTAAAGTGTGTGTGGCAACCTTAAGTTACCTTTATTCGGTGGGTACTTTGGATTACTCCCTCCTCCAACAAGGGCGAGGTAGTTACAGCGAAACAGCATTTCTATGTGACCAATGCCACCATCTGGAAAATCTACAAAGTAACAGCAAAACATGTTACTGCAAGTGAGTACTGTGTTTTCTTAAATAATACTCTGGGTAATAACCACTGTACAAATACAAGCACAGAAATCGTGTAACCAAAAATATGACACAGAAAATTAAATGTGCCTGAAAAGGTCTTGCCAGGTCTATTAACTAGCTACATGTATAGACAATATTGGTCATTTCCAAAAATTAATAATGACATGTATGTGAAAACAACAATTCTTGTTTTTCAGACTAATATAAATCATTTCGCCTTATTTCTGCAAACATGCGACATGAAACTTGAATTCTAGCTAATACATAATTTCCCATGCATCACTATCAATGTTATTAATCTCTGCTGTCATGGACCAGTGTTTCGTCTAAAAGACTGATACAATGGCTTTAATACAAAATATACTAGATAGTTAATATGATTAACAATGAGAGCTGCCATGAAACTTATTGTCTTTGAACACTTTATCAATGCACAAGATAAACAGAGTAGACAAATAACGTGGTCACTGATGAGTGTACACAATCATTTATGTATTACGTAGTGGAATATCGACTACCTTGTCTTTCCTTCTCCTTTAACGGGTCACAATTATAGACTCGAAAACCATTTTCCATACCACATGCAAAGCAACCTGAATAAATGAGGGATCAGAAAAAAACAAGGTCAGTAATCAGAGGAGAAATGCTCGACACGGACACACCGACTGTCAGACCGAGTGCTGCCAAGTTGGCAGAGGTCTGAAGTTCTGTACTCAGGTGATTTTCAAAAGTTTTTGTATTTCACCTTGGTCTTGGTTAAACACAGCATACAACAGTCCGTTTCCGTAAGGGTTTGCTTGTCCGAGATTCATATTGTCAGAAATTCTTCCAGTTTAATGGAAGTAGAACTACGATTTCACAAGTTCTCTCGTCTGTGTGGCCATTTTGATAGTAGGCACGTGACAACACTTTGTGATCATCATCCTCACTAGCCAGTAAAAGCACGTGATAGTAATCGCTCTTTGATAGAACAGCTGTTTTGATTGGTTCTTGTCACGAAGAGCCAACTGAGCCAAAACTAGCATAGTCCGAAACCTAGTTCTGAGAAGGTTTACTCTCAAAACTTGGATTTGGGTCATGAATGCAGGGCAAAAGGTGTTCCAAACAAAGCCTCCTGACAAAGGAAGCTTTCCCTTGGACCATGACGGTAAGAAGTCGCCTTTAGATTACCGCTGGGACTTGACACGAAAACCAACTAGCCTTAATGGAGTTATGGTAGAACTTTTGGTACCATGTGGCTTATGATTTTAAATTTTTATTCTGTTTGTGATCAGTACTTTGGGAACTTGGAACGGGCAATCAGAAATTTAGCTGACACCTCAAACTCCAAAAATACACATAGAGATGTCAAAGCCTCATTTGCTTCTAGATGTGTGTAAATCATGTCAAATACACTAACACATCACAAGACTTGATATTATTAATATAAACACCAGGTTTTACAGAAGACGATGTTTTAAAAGTTCTCATGAATAGTTGCAACTAATTAATCATATTCATGATGTTAGTCTACAAAACCAAGATCTGGCAAACCAAGACCTGGAAAACCAAGGTTTTGCCGGGACATGGTTTTCCAGATCTTGGTTTGCCAGATCTTGGTTTTCCATGTCTTGGTTTTTTCAGGGTCTTGGTTTTTCAGATCTTGGGGGTTAGGTCTTAGTTCTTTGCCATTTGGTTTTATAGACTACCTGTTCATGATGTAGGGCCATCTGTGTGAAAACCTAAGTTGGCCATAATTATGAATTAACAGTTCATGGTGTTTTATGCAATTCAAGATAAGTTGAGTATGCTTGTAATTAATGTCTTGAAGAATTCATTTGAAAATGACTGAGTATACTAGTAGCATGGATGTGTGTTAAGAAATGTTCTCGACTGTACAGAATCAAATATTGGAGTCGATTTTGAGAGCAGTATTTTCGTTTCTGGTATCTTTGTCTTTTTTCTTTAATTGTATTATATCTATCAAGTATATTTGTCAATCTTTCTAAACTCTATTTTAGTTTCCTGAGATACATTCTTATGGTAGACCAGGTTTCCAAAACAGGAAATTAAAAGCATAGGGCTCTATTCACCACACCACCAAAACAATTTACTTTTCAGAAATACAAGACCTAGAGACAATTTTAAGTAAGGTGTGCCTTACACCAGGAGATCTGGAGCTAATTGTAAGGTGTTCCTTATATCGGACTTGGAGCTAATGTTTATTTAAGGTGTGCATTATCTTAGTTTGCATTAGTTTAATGAAAAAATGACCTTATACCTGATTATTCATTGCAGGGGAATGTAAAGAATATATGTTACAGTACATGGCATGTTTGAAACAGAATAAGAATGATAATCATTCATGCCGACATAAATCAAAAACCTACTTACAGTGCAGAATGGAAAGGTAAAAAAAAATTTGAAAATGTTTTTTTGATGTAATTGATAAACAAATAAAAGTTATACCGTATTTATTTGAATAAGTGCCGGGACGCTTATTTAATTTTTGGACTTTTAGGGGAAGTACTTGATTGAGAGGAGCACTTATTGGAGGGAGGGCGCTTATTAAATTTTCAACATTTTAGTTGCAAAGGCATTCAAAATTTATTGGTATCTTTCAATATACAGCAAAGTGCAACATGACGATACTGTCCAATACAGCATTTTTAAACAAGTTTTGAGCAAAAACATTGACAAAGATTAACAAAATATTTCAGTCTAAACCAACAGTTACCAAAAACAGTTTGGGCACTATAGCATTCATTCTTATCACTTATTCAAATTCAATTTGGTTATCACTGGTGTCCATAAGTTTATTTTTGAAATACAATTCAAATCCGATATACACAGTCATCGTGTTTATAAATCATGATTGACTCTGACGTTTGGGCCAAAAACTAATTATCTGCTATAAGGATAATCTTAAGGAGGCGTAGGAAGGTGTGTGTAGACCTATCTGAGATGGACTTGTAATGGAGAGTGCTAATGGATCATTAAGGTGTGGGTAGACCTGTCTGAGATGGACTTGTAATGGGGAGCGCTACTGGATCATTAAGGTGTGGGTAGTCTTGACAGAGTAGGACTTGTAATTTGAAGTGCTACTGGATCATTAAGGTGTGGGAAGACCTGAGTGAGATGGACTTGTAATGGGTAGTGCCATTGGATCAACAAGGTGTGGATAGACCTGTCTGAGATGGACGTGTAATGGGTAGTGCCATTGGATCAACAAGGTGTGGATAGACCTGTCTGAGATGGACTTGTAATGGGTAGTGCCATTGGATCATCAAAGTGTGGATAGACCTAACTTAGATGGTCTGTATAGCAAAAACTCTGTGATCAACTTGATGAAAATACAGACTTTCTTTATGACAAACATGTTTCGGCAGTGCTTACTGCCATTGTCAGTGCAACTAATTTACAAGATCGTAAGTGAGTAGATATACGGGTTCTAATTAACGTAGAGAAAAAACGTTAACAATAGTGTTACAAAGAGAGCTTCAGGTTTGCATGCGTGACTTGGTTATTATGACAGGGTTTACACGCTTGATATGGATAGCCTCGTTTATTCTTAGCGCAAATTCCATTGTGACAGAATCCAAAACTTCAAAACAATGGCAGTAAGCACTGCCGAAACATGTTTGTCATAAAGAAAGTCGTTATTTTCATCAAGTCGATAACTTAGATGGACTTGAAGCACATTGGTGAGTGCTACTGGATTGTTCAGTTCGATGGTAATCCCAAGATAGAATTAAAGTTGTGACTGCAAATGGTTTATTTAAGTTGAGGGTAGGTCTGAGGTGGGCCTACAGTGGCACTTAGAATCATATGTACATTTATCGCGATCATCTCGCGAGCAGATCGCGGTCACTGGTTGCGATCTGCTCGTAATTTGATCGTTACTTGATCGCGATCTGCTCCCGATCTGCTCGAATTTTGCTCTTGAAAAAATCGGGAGCATTTTTGATCGCAAGCAATGTTCGCGAGAAATACCAAAGTTAAGTTGGTCTCGGTGATCAAGTTTCGATTTGCAATTTTCGAACATTCTAAATGGCAATCATGTTTAAGCTTTTTCGCTGGGATCCATTTTATAACTCGAGTCAGTTACAGTAAGACGTTTAGTTAGATTTTACTGTTTTAAGAAGTTACTGTCGCGCGTTTTAGGTTCCGTGGCGAAAAAAATTAAGCAAAACGAACGATCGAGTTACTTAAGGCATTCTTCTCGAGCGAACGTCCCTCGGTTATTTTACACGTCAGTCTTCGGACTTGTAGTCAGACTTCTGTGAAACAAACAAATAACACAAACAAAGTGACACCACAAATAAATCTTACTTGCTATATAAAGCGTCATGATTATATCAACATCGCGCAACATCTTTCTTAGTTTATATTTTGATTGTTTCAATTTCGGTGAAGTTGACAAAGTAAGACCCATCTTCAAGTTTCTTTCGTTTTCTGCTCTGTGGAACTTTCTCCTCGACTGTAGAAGCGCATCTAGACTGTGTCGGCGTAAAGCTTCTCGCTCCAACTTGGCGTTGTGCACATGACAAGGAGAGTTTCAAAGATATCCTGGACATTTCTGCATTCGCGTTTGATAATTCTCATAGTAAAGTTCTTGTCCCAAATTCCAGATCACGAGAAATAATACACATCTTTTCAAATTTGTTTATGAGAACGTGCTCTGAAACTTACAACACTTTATGTGGATTTGTGCGGTCGTTCCACCTGAACGGCTGTGGACGTGTCTCTGCAAGGTCTCTGTTTTCACAAGCCTTACAAAACTTCTGTTAGTTTTATATTTTTCGAACAAGAAGCCTGATAGATAAAGATTTGTGACAATTTGTTAGGTGCAACACGATTATAAGTTTCCTCCAAAGACTTGACGCGCGAAAAAATATTTTTGTATGGCGCTAAAAATGGATATAACATATTAATTTTGCAAAGTTGAAAGTAATTTAAAAAACCCTTGATCGCTTGAAAACCAAACTAGGCTTTCGGCAAGAATTATTCCTTCACGTTTTGGAAGCGATTACACACTAGTTACACAGTTAATCGATTGTTTGAAACGGCCTTTGAGCCAAGTTAAATTGATGAATTTTATTTTACTTTTTATGAAAGGAAAGCGTAAACAAACGGCGAATGTCGCACAAATATAATATTGACGACGTGTGCGTTAATCAAAAATCTCTCAACTTGCTGCCCGTTATTATGACTTGCTCCTACTCTTTGGAAAATCGGAAATCAGTGGTAGAAAACAAATGTAGAATGGGCCTTTAAATCTGAATCTAAACTTAAAGTATTATTGCATGACAAATATGATTCTGTAATCACCCGGCTTTGACTAACGACTACTCATGCTAACACAAAGATCTTCGCGATGGTAACCCGCTCCGAACCCCGTTAATTCTAAACAGATGAGTCAAGTTGTTTTAGTTGGTTGAAGAGGTTTGAAATGTTATAATACTTGTTCATTCCAGAGTTGGATTAAGAGATTGTTGATTAAAGCGTGCGTCTTACGAACAACCACGCGCATGTTTCTTCAAAAAAGTTTCTTTTAAGAAACAGTTTGCTTGCGATCAAATCGCGATCAACTTTTTCTCGCGATCAGATCGCGATCAAATCTCGTACAAAATGCGAGCAAGGTGCGTTCATTTTGCGAGCAGATCGCGAGCACACTCATGCACGCGAGCAAATGTACATATGATTCTGAGCGTCACTGTTAATGCTGACTGCTGTGTCACCTATTTCATTATTAAAACTGCATCCTTCTAGGAATTGCATGCGCAGATACCTAAATCAACTGGTACTCCTGGAATCGCTGTTATTCTATTTACACGTTTCCAATTACAGCCCTCTTTTCTGTTTTCTGCTTAGGCAACTGATGACACAAGAAGATTTTAGAAAACTTGGTTTTCAAGATGAGTCAGAGGCCGGGGTAGCTCATGCAGGTTCTCATGAAACGAACGTGAATTAAGGATGAATGTTCAGCATGATACACAGGCTCTTACTTTTCCCTTGCTTTATAAAACCTGAGCATTAGGGAAAAATCCAGTCAGTGGTTCCCCTGGTATTGTCAAAATGGTTGTCCAAACATGCCTAAAGAAAACTGCGTTGCAACTTGGATATCACAGTTTATCCCTTTAAAAGAAAACCTTTCTCCACTGGTATTCATTGGTTGCTCAAACACAAGCCTAAGAACTTTTGAGGTCACGCAGTTATTCTCAAGACATTTAGTTTTTTGGGGTAAAAGTACTGAATTAAAGAATTAATTAGCGCTTATTTTAACTAGAATGTATTTAGTACATGTGCGTGTTGCAGTGAATACACATGTGCCTTCCCTCCTCCAAGACGAAAATGATTTGTTGGTGTTCTCAATTAAAATGTTTTAAAAGAAAATTGTGTAATTTCAAAAGTAGTTTTTTCCCTTAAAACAATTCCAATAAAAACTATATGTATTTGTAGTGACGGCTATCAAAACTAGCAAAGCTTTTCTCTACAAGAGGGTGGTAACTTCTGAATACAGACTGTTATTTAAGAATGCTATTTGATAAGTTGCTTTGAAAAGCAAACTAGGGGTCTCGCGGGGCAATATTAGTTATGAAAAGGTCTTTTAAAAATGTGGTTAAATTGCTCCCTGAGGTCTTAAAAAAAGACATTAAATTTGAAAAAAATGAAAATAATTTTCACAATAGCAGTCGCTTTTCTATTTGTTCGTGGGATATTCACTGAGTTTTGTGCTACTCAATCGGACAAACGACGCGTGTTGTTTGTTTATTCCTGTCTGCTGAGCGTGCCAGTCAGTGGAAGAAGCCTGGGTACGATTTTCAAGCCATGCGACCTTATCGTATAGGTCTAAAAATTTACGATTTTTGACATTGATTAAAAGTTCAAAAAAGTTCTTAAATTTGAGAAGTTCTGCAAACACCAGTAGATTTTGTCTGTGTATACCAATAATTCATCAACTATTGAATTTTAACCAACTCATTTTTATATGTGTTAGAACATCATTTTCGCCCAACATTGTTAGTTTCCGTATTTTGTTCCTACGCCCTAAAGAATTTCCGACGGCAGTGATTTAAATTATGAAATTATGATTTAAAATGATATATTTGGCCAATCAGCGGCCTCAAAAAAGCCGTATACTCTGTTATGCATGTACATTGTGTTGTTTTCTGTTGTAGAGGATGCAGTATGTTTTATTGTGCGTTGCACTGCTCAAGTCCTTCAGATAACATGCCTAGGCATACTATAAGGCTCAGTACTCGTTTTATTTAATTAAGATTAATAGATTTAGGTTGTTATCATTATTACTCATTAAGTTTTAAATATTGTATATAATTAAATTTTCAACCTCGAATATTGCGTTTCTAACTTTCGGTTATCAGCTCATACTGGGAATTGACCATATATGGAAACTTACTGTGTAGCCGGGTTGCAAAGCTGAAATAAGGTTCTGAATAAATTTTTGCTGTATTTTTAAGTACCGATCGAGGATTCGGAAACTCAAGAAATTAGTAAACAACTATTCCATTCGCTTGTTGGATACGAGAGATGATTTATAGAAACTCGGTGCTACGCGCCTTTTGGCTGTTTTACCGTTTTATTGTAAATTGTTTCTGGGAAGCCCCTCGAGGAGAATTTATAATAAAGTTACGTGTTGTACTGCATTGCGTTGCGTTGTACTATAACTATCATTTGATTATTTAACGGCTCGATGCGATACAAAATGATAACACTGCTAGTTAATGTTGGAAATGCTTTTAACGTACACGCAATTGATACTATTTAAAAGAATTAAAATAAATATTACGTAAATAACTAAATACAATATTAATGGCAAAGAAGTTGTTTTAGAAAACTTGTCACTCTGTACAGATTTTGTGACGTTTTATGAAATTTGCTTTTTGTTCTTGCTATTATCGAATACTATTGCAATTATACGAATCTTGTTGTAATGTCATGATCTCTTCGCTACATTTTTTCCTCGTTTTCCTTAACTAATGTTTGGGATGGGATAGTATCAATGTCGCGTCAATGTATTTTAGTTTTATTATCAAACAACCATCTCTTCGGCGCCTGCCAATACCAGTCGAGAGTGCGGACAACTCGGTAGTCGTGTATCTTCTTCCATTTGTTGCTCGTCTGGATTTTAAATTTCACGTCGCATAAAACACCAAGGAACCAATCAAACCAGATCAGTCTAAGAAACAGTTGCAGTAGTAGTTGCAGCCTAGAAGAAGTATTGCTGCTCGCTTTGCGCAGTGTATCGATACTTTGCGCTCGCATCTCAGGCTGGTTTAGCCGCCACGTGGCGCCGTTGTACGGAGCAAAGAATGCAACAGCCCAGTCGGACGGGCTACGTAAGAATAACTTCCAATAGTTTGGCCTAAAACCAGCGATATTTGACACGTCATCACCATAAACGCTTGCCTCTACAAGTGTTGTTACACGCCGTGAAGTGTGCTTGAAGTATTCGCTCCAGAACTTTTTATCTTTGATGCAGTCTTTCGTCCTCTGTTTTTGATCGGGCAGGTGCACTTTTCCGCTGAAAACCCTCGCAACAAACATCGATTGACCTTCGGAGACCGTAGGAATGGAACCAATGATTGGACGAACGAAACCAATGAACGCGAGTGAAGGGTCTTCATTATTGAAAATGAATTTGTAGTTATCTTCAAGAGGTGTGTGGGCGTAGTGTTCCGGAAGGAAGGGGAACTCGCTTGTATATCCCGTGGACTGGATGATCACGTCGATTTCCGCTTCAGAACCATCCTGGAAATAGACCGTATTGTTTTCTACACGTCCAATGGCTGCCTTTGGAATCAGACGTTTTCTGTCAACTAAGTCGAGAACATGACCGTTTTTGTTGACGAAACAGTGCATGAATTTGGCGTTGTTCTTCCACTCGGGAATTCCGTGACCCTGGTACGCTAACAGGGAACCTCCGGTTGTCCATTTACACGCCCATTCCATGCCTGAGGAAGATCCATAGTTTC
>JAOBRD020071960.1:0-10407 GCA_027575215.2 Hydrozoanthus sils
TGATACCATATTGGATGTATTTGAGACCCCGTCTGACTAGGCTACCTTGATACCATATTGGATGTATTTGAGACCCCTTCTAGCTAGGCTACATTGATATCATATTGGATGTATTTGAGACCCTGTCTGACTAGGCTACCTTGTACCGTACTGGATGTGTTTGAGACCCCGTCTGGCTTTGCTACCTTGATACCGTATTGGATGTATTTGAGACCCCGTCTGGCTAGGCTACCTTGATACCGTATTGGATGTATTTGAGACCCCGTCTGGCTTTGCTACCTTGATACCATATAGGGAGTGTTTGAGACCCCGTCTGGGTAGGCTACCAGTCTTTTGACACTTGATCTAATAATCTAGTTGAAAACCTGCTAGGTTATGACGATAAAAAATAGACTGTACTTAGTTTCCGAGGTACAACATAGGGTGTATTTTAGACAATCAAAGGGTATCACAACACAACAAATGCCGAGTTCGAGACTGTGCCATGATACAGCAAATTAAGGAGAAAAAACGTTTTTTTGTAACCGTCAGAAAACTTTCATATAAGTTACAACAATCCGTAGCTAACAAAATAAGCTAAGAGCAATCAGCCTGTACTTTGTCAGTGACTTTTGTGATTGATGCAAGCGCAGTGCACGTCAACTGTGAGCCTCTCCATGAATGGTCAACTAATGTTCCATCAGCTAACACATGCTCCAGGTCATCCTCACTTATGCTGATAAGCTCTAAAATAGAAAAGAGAAGCAAACAGTTATTAACAACAAATACATACTTCGCTGAGTGGACTCAATACAAAAAGTACGTTCAACATCATCAGTTTTATTTAGGGTGTTGTCGTCTAGTATTAAAGGCAAACTGAGGGCTTGATATTATGCAACGGCCCAGTTGTTCAAAAACCGATTAGAACTAACACAGGGTTAGATTTTTAACCTACGTTCTTGTTCCCCACCTCACAGATATTGTTTTGAGCTGTATTTTTTTAATTTTCCAGGAAAAATCTAAACATTATTTTAGAAGAACCGTAAACCTTATAGAAGAATTTACTGCTACAACTTGGCTTAACCTAAAGCTTGTAGTTAACCAGCCTTTGAACAACGCAGTCCAGGTGGCAGAGAGTAGCGTATAATTTTCGTTAACCATACTGATGACAATGCAGGGGAAAAGAACAACACAGCAACTCTGATTAACTGTACTTTGGCTTCTACAAACAACTTCCGCTTTAAAAGAGCTAGAAACGTATATATACGCCTCAAGCCCAACACAAGAACCTTCAAGATTTAGACTTAACTCCAATAGTCAAACGTTTTAAGCCCCTCCAAGCCTTAACCCTCTTCTTTCTCTTCCCAAGAACTGCCAACTAGTTCATCACCCTCCTTTCCAAGAGATAATTAGAAAGTGAGTCCCAAACAATAAGTTTAATTTACTGGAACATTTAAACATTACACAGCTTTTTAACTCTTTCGGCCTTTAATACACCAAATGGTGCTTTGCTCAATTCTCCCAACTAGAAGGAATACTTTCCTGTTACCAGTTTAGGAGAATTTTGCTTCTTATTTTCGGTAGTTTTCTGTGTTTGATCATGTTTCACCCCATGGATGACGTCAGTCATCGATGAGGTGAATTCACTCACTTGGCTGCAAAACTTTTGGTCGAGGAAATAATATACGCATCAAATTATAGGTTTACTGGGAAAATAACTTTTTTTGTACCAAACCGGCTCGAACTCTCGACCTTTCCAGCCTTTTGACTATAGGTGATAACCTACCACTTGGCCAAACAAATAAACACGTTTTGAACTGAAAATTTAATTGTTTATACGTCATGAATTTTTGACGTGAAGTTTTGATCGCACGAAAATATAGGGTTTCACCACGAAACGAGGTGATTTGCCGTTGTTGGTAGAGTTAAACATCATTCTTAATCTTACAATATTTTGAATTGACGAAAACAATGAACGGAGACCTTGCTTTTAGAATTGTCAACATCGCAAAATTAACGAAAGCAATGAATGGAGGTCACTTTGAAAACTCTTCAAATAAACTGCTCAATTGTTCAAATTTTATTTCTAACATGACCTTGAACACAACACCAACCGCAAACGAACAAAGCAGCATTATTAACATGACTCGAATTTCTTACAGCGGAGCTGAGCTAAACTTATCAACCGCAAACTTCGATGAATGACAAACTCTAACAATTCAATCACAGTTGTTAAGGACTTGCATTTCCCATGGACGAATTGTTTGCATCTGAAAGCAAAAGCTCTTGTCAACTGGCACTGACTGGCGTGTAAAATCAAAACAGCAAATATCTGATTTTATCTCAATTGCCCGTCCAATGTGACCAAAGTGTGTCTGCAATTTCAAATATTTTTGTCATAATTTGTATCAAAGTATGAAACGGTTTTCAGAGAATTAATTATTCTCAGAAGTCGAGGTGAATATTCTAAAAGCCACTATTCACCGAGACTGAAGAGAATATTTGTTTAAGTATACACTAACAAGGTTATTTCAAGAAAAATTCAACAACTTTTAAGAATTTTGACTTTTAATTTCTCGCAATCATTTTAATTTATGTACGCGCCAAAACTAGCGACTCGCTTCCATGCTGCTGAACTCTTGCGTGTACAACAAACAGCACAAGACTATGATCAGTGTCACAGTCAGCACTGTGGTAGCTTCTAGTGTTTGTAACTTCTGTTTTATCAGACTGTCGTACAATGACAAAGTCAAGTTGGTGCCACTGTTTTGAACTTGGGTGGCACCATGACTTTCTTCTGTGGTTTTCCAGGAAACAGGGAATTAGTGATACATAAATTTTGTCGACAGCAAAGTTCTAGGAGACGCTGACATTTTCATTCATGTTTACTCACCAAATTTTCCAAGGCAGGGCGGCTAGGAATCAAAGTCATTGCCTACTCTGGCATTCATGTCTCCAAGCAGTAAAACTCGAACTTTTTCATCCACAGGTCTTATTAGGTCTTTAAGAGCTTCATAGAAGTCGTCTTTATCCTGAGACTCAGCTTTCAGAGTAGGTGCATAAGCTGTGATAACCAGGATGGTGCCTTGTTTGGTTGATATTTTCAAGGAAGATAGTCTCTAATTAATTGCAGATGGTGTTTGTATGCTGGATATGATGCTATTAAACACAGCAAAGCCAATGCCACGGGTTCTTTCTTTACCCTCAGCTTACCAAACCAATAGAAGGTATGGTAAGTTTCTTTGATGGAGCCAGCGCCAGAAAGCCTAGTCCCCTAAAAGGCAGCAGTGTGAGCATTTCTGCACTGTAGCTGGGTGTCAATTACAGCGGTCTTTCGTGCTGCGAGAGTTTCAGAGTTGAGGTAGGTGTCGGGGGACATTCCAGGGGTCATAGTCCTAACGTTGCAAGTTCCAAAAACAAGTTGTATATTCTTAAGTGAATTTAGAGACACTCCCTTTCACACCCATCCGAGGAGAGTTGTGGTGATCTCTAGCACCCAGTTGATCAGGGGCTGCTCGATTTGAGCGAGCGGTAGCTACAATGAAGTTAAATAACCTCTCTAACTGCTAACCATAGTCCCTAGCACCCAGCATATATCACCTTTAGCTAAACTTATAACTGGTAACTACTATGGTCCTGGTTTGATTTCCGCAGGATATCAGTAGCTGCTGTTTCCCTCAGCAGTGGACAGGCTTGATAGATTGATGATGGCAGAGATGAAAGGAACCTTCAAGTCAGGACACCTTTAAGCACCTTGGGTTGTCCTGATACTGGTCAAGGGCTTCTCTCGTCCACAAGACATCTGGATCAGAGGAGAAGCCTAGCCAATACGTCTGAGATGGGTTGTGGGTGCAGGGGCTGTCATATGAAATTGGATTACCAAAGTCAAACGCCTGTGAAGTCATGGGACCCCAGCTCCATGTTGATGATTCGCCGGTGGCTTTGATGCTCATGCACCCTTTAGAATCAGTTAGATACCAAGATGACCATCCACCCTGTGTGGGCACACCCATAACCCTGGGTAAGGAAGGCTAAGGGTGTGTTAACACTTGTCCAAGGTGTTCACCCAGGCTAGTGGAGGGAAGGAGTTGCCTTGCTTCTCCATTCTTGACCGGCTTCAAGCTGGGTCAAGCCACTGCACTAAAGTTCGTTCAAACAAAAGCAGTTACATAAATGTAGTAGATACTTGCTCTTTCGGTTTGACATGGCGCCCTTCTTGTTGTTCTTGATTTTTATTTAGTGGCTGACGGTATACCAGGTTTCTTGTATTCATCTGTATCAAAGCTTTCTGTGTAAATGTCCTTTGTCAAGTTGATTGCTTCTCTATTCACATTTAGTACACAAATCACTTTTTGCCTTCTCAAACATCTCAGTGAATGATGAATTTTATCTAAATTTATGAAATCTATAAAATGGCGACTTGAAAAACCTCAAACATGTGCGCAGATTGCACTGGAAGCAGAAAACTCGAGATTGCACAGATACGCCAGAACTGACTTTTTGGAAAGTTCTGAGTTTTGTGGATGAACTGCATTTTAATACTCGGGCTCTTCCACAGGAAGCCCGAGTAAATAGTTGCTTTTCAAGTGCAATGGACAAGCAGGGGTCACCAACAAATTATCAAGAATTCTGTTGTAAACCTTACATTCATCCATGAGATTGCTCGCAGAACCTTTGATGAGCATGTGAGAAGTTACAGGTTGATCAATTGGCAGGGGCTGAAAGGAATAAGTGGTAGAAATAGAATTAAGACTTAAGACTGAAAATTATGATACCTGGTTTGCAATGGACAAACTTGTAAGGAGATTCCTGACACAGCTTCTCGTAAATCACTTCCACCAGTGGCGCAAAAACAATTACTGGGCGAGGAGCATGACCTGCAAAAGACATCCTCTAATCAAACAATGGAAAAGGAAATTGAAAATGCATTCAAAATGGGCTAAAGCTATGCTGAAAGTTTTTGACACCAGATAGATTTTATTCGAAGCTCAGAGCTCATTGGATTTTTTTACTTAAGCAACTCAGGTGAGTTGCAATCAACATCACCGCTAAAAACAATTCGATGTTTAACAAACATTATTAAATTTTCTGTTTATCGTTCCTGAAGTCGGAAGAACTAAAAAATTAAGCTCTTAACGATGTAATTTTGAAGACAACGGCGTACAGTGCATTCCAACGTGCAGCAATCGTATTCACTATTGTTTTCTGCTGCCGTCATTGGTGTTAACGTCATCGTATTTTAAGCTCGCTATTATTAAAAGAAAGACAGCAATGAAACTCACTGTCTAGTTTCTCAACAATCTGGTATGAAGCCATGATGAGATCTGCAAAATAAAAACACCATTGTAGTTAAAAATTTTATATCTCAAATTTGATGCGAAAGCATCTGCATTCAGTTGCATGAAATTCAATGTTTTTACTATTACCAATAGTGTTATTGAAAATGAAAATGTTTATCCATCCAGTGTGTAAAGTTAACAAGATAAAAAATAAATCACTTACTTTTTGCAACATTTACGACGTTGCGGTCGTAGTCTACGGCCTTCATCAGGTTACTGATTGTCACACGACCTA
This sequence comes from Hydrozoanthus sils, assembly GCA_027575215.2. Classification (NCBI taxonomy): domain Eukaryota; kingdom Metazoa; phylum Cnidaria; class Anthozoa; order Zoantharia; family Hydrozoanthidae; genus Hydrozoanthus; species Hydrozoanthus sils. The sequence goes on from JAOBRD020071960.1 coordinate 5,554, forward strand.
ACTTGGCCACGTGACAGACGACGAGAAAGTTGACTGAGGGCCCGGTCCCAGGTGGACGAAAGGTTATAAAAAAGAGGTTAACTTAATCAAGAGCTTGTTTGAAAACAACATTATCAACGTGATGTTGAAAAGAAAATTTGATCCACCTTCAGAACCGGCGATTTCGGCGTTTTATGGTTTGCCGAAAATTCACGAGCCAGAACCGATCCTGCTTCGACCTACTGTGAGCTGTATTGGTTCCGTTACTTACAATATAGCTAAATTCGCCGTTGGGATCTTACGCCCTTTGGTTGGACAGTCACCTCATCATGTTCGCAACAGTATCGAATTTGTTGACAAGATCAAGAGTATCAGACTGATTGACTCGGAGATAATTTAAAACCTCTTATGATGTATCGGCTCTGTTTACCAGCACTCCTACCAATTCCACTGTGCACGTAATACAACAAAGGTTGACCGACGATCCCACACTTCCTGATCGCACAAATCTCAGTATAGACCAAATTGTTGAAATCACAGAACTCTGTCTAACCACCGCGTACTTTTCATACAAAGGAGTATTTTACAAACAAATCTCGGGTTGCGCAATGGGATCATCACTCTTACTTATTGTTGCTAACATCTATCAGGCAGCTTTTGAGACATCCGTCTTAGAGGAATATGGCGGTATCGAGCCAAAGTTGTGGTTGCGTTATGTAGACGACACGTTTGTGATTTTAGGCAAGAGAGCCGGGGAGGATTTTTTCAGGTGCATCAACAAGGTCTGTGTGGACGACAAGATCGTGTTCTTGGACTGTGTGGTTTCTATCCAGGAAGATGGCTCCTTGAAAACTGAGGTTTACCGAAAACCAACTCACACAGACCATTACCTCAGGTTCGATTCCAATCATCCTCTAGTTCACAAGCTTTGGGTAATACGCACTTTATTTCATCGGGGTGATACCATTATCAGTGACCCCAACTTGGTCCAGAAAGAGAGAGAACACATCAAAAAGTCTTTGAAAAAATGCGGGTACCCTGGTTGGGCCTTCCAAAAAGCCTCTAGAAAACGACCGGAACCGGAAGTAGATACAACAGAACATAGAAAGAAAGTTGGAGTCTCGGTCATGATTTCGTATGTAGCTGTGGTCTCGGAGAGAATTAAAAACTCTTTCAAAACTCACGCAATAAATACAATCTTTAAGCCCATAGAAAAACTGCGAGATAAGTTGGTCAGGCTAAAAGACAGAACTCCAAGGGAGAAAAAATCAAATCTTGTTTATGGGATCCCCTGTGGTACAGGGCAATGTAACGCAACCTACGTTGGCGAGACCACCCAGTCACTCTAAGCCCGGATGAAACAACATCAACATCCCAATAACAGTTCCCCGGCCCAGACTTTGGCGGTTTACTTACACCATTTAGAGACCGGTCACACATTCAACACGGATGATGTGGTAATCTTAGATCGGGAGGAGGACTGGGTACGTAGGGGTATAAAGGAAGCTATATGGGAGAGGGTGTAAAAGTCCTCTCTCAACCGGAAGGAGGGCTACGATATAACCTTTCGTCCACCTGGGATCGGCCCTCAGTCAACTTCTTGCCATTTGTCACGTGACCAAGTTAGGTCACGTGATAATCAGTAACCTGATGAAGCCGTAGACAACGGCCGCAACGTCGTAAATGTTGCAAAAAATTTTATTTCCAGTAAGTGATTTATTTTTTATCTTGCAATATTGTTATTGTTTGTAGTTTGATGAAAACTATGTTGCTCCAAGTTCTTCGGAGAGATAACTACTTCAGTCAGAATTGTAATCGAATTGCTATACTATTAGGGAGCTTAAGCAACGGGGACGGTATTATCTGCAACGACAACAACTTTCAAAAAAAGACACTTCCTGCTTGCTTGCCCTTTTCGACCACATATGGCTAGTCTGCTTTCTCTCTCGTCCAAGTACAAACGTCATTCTCGTAGTCGTAAAAACTTCAAAATTGAGCTTCTCGCGTTGTAATTTTCAAGAGGGTGACCAACACGGTGCGTTCAAACGTGCAGCGTATTCAACTCACTATTATTTTCTGCTGTCGTCGGCGTTTCCGTCCATATTGCTTAAGTGCCCTGTTAAATCAGTTTGAAAATTTGTGTCTCGTTGCTGTTACACCAAAGCGGTGCAAAGTGTTGTGGCATTATTGCAACCTCTAAACACGAGAAATCAAGTTTATCATTTGGAATCCTTTAATAGGTTCTAAAAATTTGTGTTCTTGTGTTTCAAGTGACTTAGTTCTAAGAGACTTGCTGTTTGCCTGTAAACCTTTTAAGACTGTGACTTTATTTCCAGAAAAATACTGTTTTAAGCTGCAACCCACAACCAAATTGTCAGAACTCAGAAGTTTCTGATGTGGCTTATTCTAAAAGGTAAAGGTACCATTATTCCATTATTTAACGTCAGTAGTTCCTTCAGCTCTCTGAGAGTGCTGCTATCAATGAAAGCCGACGGTGCGCCCTTTGCCTCCTCCCCCTGTCAGTGCTCTGTTTTATGGGTATTCAAAGCTACAGCTACACTGATCAGAAGAAAGTCGAAACAGACGTGCAGTCACCGAGGATCGAACTAGGGACCTCTAGCTCCGAATGCCGCGTACTAACAAACTGAGCTACGTCTGCTTCTAAATTGGTTGGTATCATTGGAAACAACATTTTATCAACAAAAATGGCACCTGATAAGAGAAGAGAGCCTCAAATATCAAACCTGAACTGCTTGCTGTAATACTAGTAGCCGAGTCGCTACTCTCCCTGGAATGGTTGATGGCCATACCATGAACACCCTTCTTACTACGTCGAAACAGGCTCCTTCGTCCGACAAACTTTTCATCACCATGGGTATGGGAGATGCTGTGACGAAGTAAGATTTCTTGCTCAGCTCTGAAAAAAGAAACATTTGGGTATGTTTGACAACCTTTTTTTGGTTCAAATGGCACTTTTGACATTTAGGATACAACATAGTGTAGTCTGTTATTGCACAAGAGAACTTTAGGAGATGTACTTACCACAACATTCTACATATAACTTACTTCATTCTGCTAGGAACGACACCATTCTCTCTCTTTTGAGCATCCTCCTCACTGACAAGACAAGCTTTCCAGCAACCCACGTGACCATGGTACATTGTGTCAGTAATAAACAATATATTCCCTTTCTTGAAAGAGAGTTCCTCCTTGGCATGGGCTGGCCGGTCAAACAACGCCCTCAAATAGATATTGCCAACGATACGGTAAACATATATATACAGAAATCAAATATTCATCTAAAGGATCACATATACGAGTTGGAAAAGAAAAACGAAATCTAACAACAAAACTGACAACTGGGATTTTTGGATTCTCCTTAGCTGTGAAGAAGAGTTCAAGTATATTTTTTGCAAGTTTTTGTTAGCAAATAAGGTAGGAGCTTAACAAAACATGGGGGAGGATGTAGGGGGGATTAAAGTTTTTGAGTAAGCATTACAAACATACAATTAAAGTGCATATGAAGTGAAAAATTTCATTATTTCAGTGGATAGACTTTGCTAAATAAGGAATGGCCGTGAAAATTTTTTGTCAAAATATTTTATGATTCTTGGGATGTTAACATTTAAAGTTTTCAACTGATAACGTCACAAGTGCTTCTGACACATTTGCATTTTATTAAAAACTACTGCCGATCCATAACCTTTGAAAGAATTTGAGTTAGACTTGAACTGATGATCTATCTACCTCGAGATATATGAAGGGCCCAACTTTGGCTATGGATTGGCAGCAGATTTTAAAAAATTGCAAATTTGTCGGAACCACTCGTGACGTCATCAGTCAAAGACTTTAAACGTTTTAAATATTTCAAGAAAAATAAACAACAAAAAACTTTCACCGCTACTCCTTACTTAGCAAGATCTATGCACTGAAGTAAAAAAATTTTCACTTCATATGCACTTTAAAGCTATAGCTGGTATGATTTCATAGTAGTCAAAACAGGACCTGCATACCTCACATAAAATGAGTCTCCTGGTTGCTTGAGAGCTGCCTTGAATTCTATCATATTTAGAAAAACAACTAAATCAGTAGTTAGTCTTTAGGGAAACAAAAATTATTGTTAAAACCTGTATGCAATACATTGTCAGTATCAGTGAAACTACAAGGCAACTCGTTGTAATTATACACCCATTGAGGGCTGGAATAGGGGAAGAAATTTATAATTTTTCAAAAGACTTGAACTTTGGTAAGAACAAAACCACTACCCATTTATAACCATTATAACGATAACTAAAAGATTTGTAAACAGCATTTTATTTCTGGCGGTAAAATATCAACTTAAACTTTGGCTAAGATTATGTCTCTAAAAGGGCTCTCACGTCCACTTCAAAAGAGGCCCAAATTTGAGGTCTGCCTTGTACACAAGTGACTTAAACTATCCAATTTTTAAGTACTTACGGCCAGGGTTGTACTGGGCAATCATGTCAAAAGAGTCAGTAGGTTTGCACAACTCAAGAGTAGCTTCTTCCAATGTAGCTGCTGTCAGGTCAACACCATTGAACTAGATATCAATCCATGCATATAATAATGGTTAGAAGTCAATATGTCATGGTTCATCTCTTAAGAAGTGGTCAATTGGGGGCCTTATCGACACCAAACTCACTTTGCTGTAAAAACAACCGTCATGCATGCTTACGAGCAGACAGGTAGAACTTTCTCAAACATTTATTCATTTTGAACTGTTGTACCCATGTCTTGAAATTCTTACTCGAAATTCTATTGTGCAAACCAATACATGAAGAAGCAAAGCATAAACATTGATTTGCCGCCGTGATTTTAAAGAGCACCATTTGTTTGTTTGAAAAGTCGTAAATA
>JAOBRD020072066.1:0-10407 GCA_027575215.2 Hydrozoanthus sils
TTATAATTCGCATCTTAAGGTTTCTAAGTTTAAATGTTCTTTCGCAGAAGTATTTTCCTTCCCCCCCCCCTCCCCCATCCTTACTCCCCTCCCAGAAAAGGCCGCTTACTCATTTCTTTACAAGAAGGTTGGCAACCCTGTCTGTCGTCGGTGCATTTTTCAGTGGACATCACTTAGAACTCTAGGTGTTTGTTAAAGTATTATCAATTTCTTCTCTTCTAACCAAGTTTAATTTCGGTGGTTTTGGATGAGCAAACCCACTACCACTCTGTCAGGTACTCTGTTTTTGAAAATTTCAAAATGTTGAAAGTACGTTTCACCCACCCCTGGAGTGAATGTACGGATTTAGCCGCTGGTTAGTGGATATCTCATAATCATTTGTTGAACATGGCGTTTTTTTCCAAGACATTGTAGACTTCCCTGCTGAGACTGCGGGACAGGCGTGAAATTCAATGTCGATATCTTCAGGTGTCAACCTACCTGCAGCTGCCAACACCATTTAGGAAAAATTCTGGTGAGTGAAAGTGAAACCGACAAACCATTTCCAACTGTGGTACCAACAGATACGTAAGAAGATTTCATGGTGTGGTTTGAAGTACAGAACAACTTGATTGCCGCCAATATACTTCACTTTTTCTGCTAGCGACAAGGCAGTAGCTGCTTATGCTCCTTTCCAAGTGCCTCAAAGTCACCACGATCTGGGTCAATGTTATTAGCTGTGAGTGGTGTTGGGAAATCCAACGCTGATACACCCTGTGTAGTATCGATGGGAAACCATCCTTGAGGTCTCATAACAGTTTTGCTTTCGGCTTCCGAATAATTGAGGATACTCTTGAGGAAAGCTTTGTGTGCATACGTGTCAGTTTGGGAATTGAGCAGCACACCGTTTAAGTGAACAGTGAGCAAGGTTGATAACGGGAAACAGTGTGGTAACAGCTGCAATGTTAGCACCGTCGTCTTGTCTGAGGGTTAGCTTCATCTTGAAAAAAATTTCATCCAGATCTACTTAGTTATCTGCTCTAGGCATTGTAATTTCTAAAGGTGTAATGCTATTACTAGCTTTGGCATGAACACGATAACGACGTGATTGAAAGGTACATCAGTCTTCGGAATAGAAAACAGGTCCAGTTGCTCTGATGCTCCTTTATCCGATGCTGTGTGCAACGTTGCTAGATCGTCTGTAACAATCATTGCTCCAACGGCCACGTCGTGTAACTGAACGCCTTACGCCTCTCTTCCTTAAGTACTTTTTCATCAATGAATTAGGTGTGGCTAATACTTTGATAATGTGATGAGGGTTGACTTAACCCTCCCATCATTCTTTTTCTTGATTTGTTACCTTTGTCTAAATGAAATTGGAAAGATCGTGTAGGTTAAGGAGTCCAAATATTATTCTTTGCAGTCTTTCTCATCATCCAAAAATGTCTTTCAATTTACGCTTTTTACTTTTAAGAGCACTGTTCACCTTGGATGTGTGTGGCCTTTCGAATGACTTTGTCATTTCCAGCCATAGCTTTTATACTTTTATTTACACCTGATGGTAAAATATCTGATTTGCATTTTCGTCTTTCTTCACCTTTTGTAGTTCTTCTTTAACAAAGGTTCCACGTAAGAGCGTTCCGTCCATTTCTTCGACTTTAAAAGATGTAATTCCATCATGGTTAGAGAGGCTTTTTATAACAAACACTTCTTCAGTCCATCCAGGCAAATATCCTGTCTTAAATGAACGAGCTTGCTTACTTAGTCTAACCCAATCACCCTTTTTCAGATTTGATACATTACTTTTTTCTTGCTCTTTTTTCCATATAATTTTTGCCATATAGAACGTAATTGACTGTTACGTTTTTAGGGGCTTCGTTTATACTACTATGAACATCGGAATTATATCCATTAACGAGATCCTGTAGTACATCAATATACTTCAATGAATTGGAAGCAGTAAATTAGTACACGTCTTCAACGTACGCGTCTTCAACATACGATTAAATCGTTCCACAATACTAGCTTTAGAACCTCCATAGGTCGAGAAATGATAAATATTTTGCTCCTTCGAGAAGTTCTGGAACGTTTTAATTGTAGAATTCTTTACCTTGATCCGTTTGCAATCGCTGAGGTTTACGTGGACTTGCTCTTTTCAAAACAAATGCAAAGGCTACAGTTAAGGAGCTACCTGTTTTGTCTTTCATAGGTTCGACCCAAGCATATTTAGAAAGAACATCCACGACAGTCAAAAGGTAACGATAACCAAATCCGCTATCCATTGATGATCTATACCCAACACCATAACTGGTAATGTTGGAAATCGCCATCGTACCAACTGTGAAGTGAATAAGACAATTCACCCTCCAAAGCTTTATATCGTCTTTTTTAAAACCGTGTGTTTTGGCAAATCTTTGAAGGCCTCCTAAACTTCCAGGAACTTTTGGATTTTTGTACAAATTCAACATCTTGGTTTTGATGTTAGACTTCTTCTTTGACATGATTGCATTAACCAAGAAGACAACAATTTCCACCCCAAGTGATGTACATACCGTATAAGGTTTGGATAGGTTTTTAACAAATAACGGTAAACTTCGACACACTTGTTTGGTGTATAATGATGTGATATATATATCACATAAGCTACAAAATCACCCCAATGACGTATTTTATCATTCGTTATGAGGTCTCGAAGAGCAAAAGGGGACACTTTACTTGTTCACTACATACGGTATGTGGCCATAGATAGGAACAAATTCGTTCAAGGGCAAACCATCGCACGCGGTATAAGCTTTCCATCTTTTATTTAAGAATAACACAACTACACATTTATTTATCGAAAAAATCATCATCGTATTTTTTGTTCCATTCATGAATTTCTAAAACGTCAAAAATTTCTGGAATGTAGTCCTCATGAACACAGATCGCTTTTTGAGCTCGTAAAACACTGTCTAAGATGTTAAAGGCTTCCATATGATCTGCAACTTCTTCTTGTTGAACAACGGGTAAACCATCTGTAACATTCGTATTTATAAATCTGAATCATCGTAGATGACACAGAGCGAATCAGTGTGGGCCATCATTTCGGTCCTATACTTGAGATCATTGCAAGTGTTACTTAAATCAAGTCCAAGTTTTTCATGCTTAGTTCCTTCATGGTTCAAATTTCTTTATTGCTTATGCCAAACCTTGATAGGGAAATCCAACTCAAGGCAATAGTTGAGAGCGTCAACATGTTTTTGAGGATACACATCCGGTTGTTTGGCCAACACCCATTCCAATAGTTTCTTCGAAAGACCATGACAATAAATAGTCACCCCAATCATTGTAATCGTCCTTGTTTTCTTCTTCTTGTAATCGTTGACATAAGTCCTTCAATCTCTTACCAAGTTTAGCATACGACATATTTTTTATGACTTTTACAAAGCTATAAGATACAAAAATTAAGCATCCATGCCCGGCTAGCTCAGTAGGTAGAGCATCAGACTTTTAATCTGAGGGTCAAGGGTTCGATCCCCTTGTTGGGCGCGTTAAGTTTTTTTACATGACTGTTTCTTAAACCGGCACTTGACTTTCATAACGCTATAAGCTACAAAAATTATAAACATCCATAGCATCCATACTATGATAGTTAATTCTTCTTCTTTTTCCAACTTCGGTCTTCCGAGATACACGTTCACTCCTTGCCAAAAATTTTGTCAATTAAATTACTAACTACTGAGACTACTGTTATCGCTATCAAAATCATAACCATTGTTATAACATAGTTTATAGGTTTGAAAATAACAATCAGGTATCTCTGAATGCGATTGGTATATCTTGTGTCTTTCTCGTAGCACTTTGTCTAATATTTGATTGCCTTGAATGTGATCAGCAAGCTCTCAAGTGAAGGCATTGGCTGTAGCTCGAAGGTCTAACCCTCATTGAACTAGACTCTTCTTTTATGGATCTTTTTCTTTAATAGTCACATCCGTATAACTTGCTTCATCCATCCAAGGTGACGTCCAACCAAAAAAGCACCGTAACATTTAATACAATGTTCCAGTGCTTCTACTTATCTCGATGGAGTGTAATCTGTGCAAATCATGCCATGATCTTCCAATTTTCTTTTGATTTCTGCATACGACAAAATAAAATCACCATCATCGTAAAAAGATTCAACAGATTCTTCTTTAAATCGCAAACTCAGTTCTTTTAATTTCCCTCCAATTTCCTTCATCCTAACATCCTACTTCCTTACAGGCTTTTAACGCCAAAACATAAATGTCAGGAATGGTAGGATGCAAAGTATGTATAACTTTCTTTTCGCGAAGAACATTATCAAGGTATTTAAAATTTTCGTACAATTTATTACGTTGTTCTCGATCAAGTTGATAACAATCATCCACGTCCAAACATTCTTGCACGTCTTTGCAAATATGTTGTACACAAATTCCAGTTTCCCTTACTAATTCATGTAAGGGATCTTCCTTATACGCATTTACTCTTTTGTCATATTTCTTCAGAAAATAAGACCATCGTTGAGTTCCTTTTCAAAATACCTTTTGATATTCCATTCTTGGAAGTGCTTCAACCCATATTTCCCATTATTTTAACATACTCATCAAAATTGAGCGAGCACTAAGAAAATCTGTCCAATATTGATAATCATCACATCGCTTCAGTTTACAAATATCTAAAGATCTTAAAACTTCCTTAAGCTCTCCCAATAACACTGTTAGATCCATGGTAACAGAACAACAATGACACGTTTCTACTACGTTTTAGTATTTAATTACACTACTTTTTACAACACTCTTTGTTAAAAATTACATTGTTTTTAATGTTTGATGCTTCATTTCTTGTGGAGTGGTCCACAGTAACTTCTTGGTGGATAAATTCCAATCCAACCAATGAAAAAAATCGTACCCTCTTTTCTTACAGGCCAAAAACCACCTGTTCGGATTGGCTGGGGTTCTGCTCTTTGACAACTCGAGAATTTCTTCACACCAACACCAGTAGTTGTAACTTGCACCATTCTCTGATATCAAAGAGGGATGTCTTTGCCCTTCAATTCTTCTCAAGGTTTCGCTGACATCATCTTTTCCGCAATAAAACATGCACTTGGGAACTTGACAGCCATACTAGATCCACCCGGCTTTCGATTCCTTTGGAAAATCCAGGAAAATCTTGTGGAAAGGACAGACATTCCAACTGTACCATGTGTACTTCATGGTGCAACAAGCGTCTGGGTTACCAACTCGAAAAAGAGGAGTCGTTGTTGGCGGTCGTTGTATCCCTGTAAACTACGGTGTTGTTGTAGAATGTAAGGCTCTTCCCAGTTGATTGCTGACACGTTCAGGCTTGAAAGGTGGTCTTGGATCAGGTTCGTACACGAAAAATCAGGATATGTTCCTAAAACGGTGAAGGGACGATCATCTTTGGGAGGTACAAGGTGCCACTTGTCATTGTCAAACTGCTTTCTTCCAAGTTTGTATTGATTTTTTATAACATTTTCGTACTTGCGACCTGGATCATCAGCGCATTTCCGAATTTTTTCTTCAATTCCCTCTTCCAAGCAAGGAATTCCTGAAGGGGTATTAACTGCTGTTGGAAACAATTGTTCGGTGTTCTCCAACGGAATGGCTTCTAACTGTTCAAAAAACGTCTCCATATCAAACTGTTCTTTCTTCACTTCTTTCTTTTCATCTACTATAACAACTTGGGCTTGTCCACTTTTCATTTTTTTCTTAGGTGGATCTTTCAAAATTACAGAGTTCGGCTCTTCGTAATGTTAACCAAGAAGTACACTCAAATCTTGATGTTTCCCAACTTTTCTATGCCTTTTTGGCGCTCTTTTTGGCGCTCAATAGCACGGTTTACAGTGACTTCGGCCATGTTTTTTACCCAACTAACTCGCTCGCCCGTCTCAAGCTCATTTTATCGCCTTCTAAACGCGCAGAGGTCTAGGATGACGTTATTTTAGACCCTTTTCATTGTTTTTTTTCGAGTTGTGACGTCATTCTTGTACCTCAATGTCATGCTAATTTATGTGCATAATTGCTTTTGAATGGAAACTATCCAACATGCTCTAGGGCATTAACAAGAAAAGGGGTCCCTTACCGTTTGGCAAAAGCTCAGTTTTGCCGATAGAATGTTGTTGCGTGTGCTGCAACGTTTACAGTCCCCATAAAACGCAACGCGGAAATTTCAGAAATCCAATTGCATGGACTAACCGGCCGACAGTTTGGCAATTCAAGTTTGTTATTATAGTTTGGCCATTCAAGATTGTTATTATATAGGACTTAAATAAGACTTTCAAGAGTTGACTGTAATTAATAACATAGTAGTGAACGAAAAACTGTAAAAAAGTGGTCGTGAATTTTTCTAAGATGAAGTGCGTTATAATTATCATAAGCTCAACCTTTTCATGTAGTTTACAAATAATACGTTCTATTTATTTTGAAAAGGGAGATTCTACTGAATTAAACTAACCTTACTTTCAGTAATCACTAAAGTAATCATTAAAAATCTTTTCGCATTTCGTGTAGTAGTCAGCTACAAAGTTCTAGGCCATTGGCAGTAATCGATAATTAAGCCCCATTCACACTCCGGCGGCGGATTGTGTTCGCTGAGTGAAAGTCCGAGAAAAGCCTTGCCGATATCAGGGGAATCTGTATCTCAACTATTTAGTCTCAACTGCCAGAGCAAAGTAATGTGATTGATTTAATTCGAACGTCCGCTGATCTTTGAGCCAGCTTTTCTATTCTTTTGGATAAAACAAGTACGACTGTACTACGGGATCAGGAACTGGTACATCACATTATATTTACGGTGTGTAATGGACAACTTGAATTACTCTTCAAACACAGTTTCGTTTACTCATTTTGTGTCATGAGTAACAACAAAGGCTACTTTAGTTTGAAATCTACGCCCTGTACTTTGGTTATTTCCTCGCGCATACATTTTACTTGATGGCTTTTAATTTACATTTGATTCTCGTTCCCATGCACTGTACGCTGATTCTTATTTCGTCGACCGTCCTAATAGTCTAAGTCTAATTCAGTCAGTCAATAGAGATTTCTGCTTATTACCACTGTGCAAACATTTATGGCGATCTGATGCGGACTGACGGAGCTTTAGTTCTTTTAGTCGGCTTCGGCAATGCATAGTAATTTTGAATATTGTGAATTACAATGTGTACGGTGCTATCTAAAATTGCTTGTAAATTCTCTAAAAATTCAGAAGTCGAAAATTTAACACCCGTTAATCGATGGGGAATATCCCTTAGGGTCGTTGTAGGAAGTTTTATCGCGATATAATGCGAACTGACAGAGCTTTAGTTCTTTTAGTTGGTTTCGGTTATAATAATTTTGAATACTGCCGAAGTGCAATGTATACGGCGCAATCTAAAAATGCTCGTAAATTCTCTAAAAATCCAGAAATCAAAAATCTAACTCAGTCAATCGATGGGAAATATCCCTTAGGGTCGTTGTGGGAAGTTTTATCGCGATGTAATGCAAACTGACGGAGCTTTAGTTCTTTTAGTTGGTTTCGGCTATGCATAATAATTTTGAAAACTTCCGAAGTGCAATGTATACGGCACAATCTAAAAATGCTCGTAAATTCTCTAAAAATCCAGAAATCAAAACTCTAACTCCGTCAATCGATGGGGAATATCCCTTAGGGTCGTTGTGGGAAGTTTTATTGCGATATGACAAAAACTGACGGAGCCTTAGAGTTTTTTGAAGAAACGTCGCCCCTCAACAACAGCAACAAGATTAGCAGCATCTGGGGACCAGTTTCTCGTCCAAAAATACAGGCTCAATTAAGGGCAGCGGCTTTGCTCCAAAGGTTCGTGAGAGATTTTTCGGCGCCAAATGTTCTAGCTTTTTTTACTGATCAAACACATATCAATTCGGTTCCAATTATAGACTTGAGAGGTGAAATTGAGCCAAAATGGTTCCCACATGAAATACCGTAAGCTCAGATTTCCTCATTTAAAAAAAGCGACTATCTGGGGGTTTTGGCTGTATTCACAGTGGATGTCTTTTTTAAAATTTTTCTTTTTCAAATTTAGTTTCTTCCCTATTAATGATTAATTCTCAGTCCACCCTTTAACTGATTTAGTCAACTGACAGAGGCGCTTAGGGCATGCTTGAAATAGTTGGATTAATATTTTCCAATATTCCGTTCTTGTTAATTTGACAAGACCCCTTTCTTGTTATTTACCTTCATATATATCTGCTCTAAACATTTTGTTTTGCATCTTTGAAGCGATGTCGATGAGCGCGCACTCTCGTAATTGCCATTTGCAATTTGTTGGTGGTGTCGACTTGTCAGCTTTCTACTCGACGTCCTGCAAAATCCCAATAAGGTTAAAATGATTTTTAACCATTTACTTGTGTTTCTCTTTTTCCCTATTTCAAAACAGGTCATTATTGACACGAGGAAATCAAATGACACACTGCGAGACTTGAGCAACTTTGAAATTAAAGTCAAAACGTTTCTTCTTCGAGATACACTCTTCATATGCGGTATAACAAACGTAGCCACAGAACCACACTGGACACAAGACAATGCAGAACACCACCCAACCAACACCCCCTAGGAAATCCACGCGCTCAGGGGCGTTGGTCAAGCAAATTTCATCCTGGCCAAATAAAGAGAGAAAATGGATATCCCAATTTTTTCCCGTGCGTTTTTTGAGTTTTTCTTTGTACCACCTTGCCAACGCAGAATGGAAATTTATTTTGAAGTAACACTTTTTATTTTCGTCATAAACATCTTCGGCTTGTACAAGTTCTTCTACAAATGAGCTTGTAACTTGGTTGTGTTGTGGGAATATTGTAACAACGAAGGTGTCCGATGAAGTGTAGGTTGCGTCTCGCACACCATGACTCTCTCTAGTTGCCGTTATCGACGTCTTGAAAACAAACGGTTTCGACAAGAGATCTCGATGAAACTCCTTCATCTCAGCAACTGAGTCGAACTTCTGTACAAATTCTAAGGTATTTTGAAGCTCAACACTTGCCAAGGATTTGTCAGTGGAGAAGAAATGGACGCTAGAAGGGTCGTGTACAAGGATTTCTTTTCTCTTAGTAGCATTTCCTTCTGAATCTAATGAACGCTCGATAATTGAAAACAGGGACGACTGACCCGCTTTGACTCCAGCTATGAAACTAAACTGATCTTGCACCACGATTGGCGCCTCATTGGCAGTTTCTTCCTGTTCAATCATTGTTCTGAAACAAAGGACAAGGACAGATTTAGTATTTTACAAATGATTTCACTTGGGCCCTGTCCACACGTATCCGGGTATTTTCGAAAACGGAGATTTTTTTCTCCGTTTGCACCTTCCGTCCACACGTAAACGGCGTTTTCGACCACAAATATAGAATTTTTTGAAAACGCTCCCCAGACTGTTGATTTTTAAAAACGGAGATTTATCGTATTCGTGTGGACGGTCGAGAACCAAGGTTTTCGAATACGATGACGTCAAAGTTAGAACACCCTTCGTGATTTCATCTTTGCTGTGCGGGTAATCTTTGCCGAGTTCTTCTGCGTCTTCAGACGATGGGTACTGCTCATGAAGTTATTCACAAACATTAGAACAGTCTCCCAGTCTATGTTTTCGCTAACTCGAGAGCCGACTTTGTATTCGTGAGTAGTTTCAAAAGCAGGTCTACTTCATCATCTGACCACACAAACGAGTCCGTCTTTCCTTTTCCTTTCGGTTTACTTGTCTTTTGGGAAAAGTCTTGCATTTCAACATCCTAAATTACAGGAATAAAGCGTATTTTAAATTCCTTTTTGCGTATACCGGAAACGCTCTAATCGTCTTTATCACAGGGAGCCCATCCACTTTATCTGAACGAAGAGAAATTAAATTTTTTTATACAAGATTTGACTACTTTCTTACTTGCCTGTGGGGTAGTGAGCTGAGCCTTGTTGCCTAGCCTTTCCGCCATACGCGAGTGAATCGAGTGCCCTGATTAGATACACAAACTCCCAACATGACTAATTCTTTTTTTATGGCACAAATGTCGATGAAATCTATCCATAAAAGCATGCAATGGGGTCTAAATCTTTGCCTGCCTTTCAATTCAAGTTCAATGTTTTTATCTTGTACTGCAGGAAGATCTAGATCTATCTACAAACGGCTCGTGTTTCAATTATGCTGTGAGATAATTAAACTAAAACACGAGACGTTTGTAGATGCTAGGTTCGTTTCAAGGCTCACTCAGTTGGCGTTATGTGCCTGGTACAAGATTAAACCGTTGAATTTGAATTGAAAGGCAGGCACATATCTAAAGCCCGTTACTGGAAAAGATTTAGTTTAAATTCAGTTAAATCTCGTATAATAAAATTAATTTCACGTCTAGCCTGTGCACTGGCTCTTCGACGTCATTCGGATAAAGCGCGTGGGCTCCCTGTGTCTTTATGTTT
>JAOBRD020072278.1:0-10406 GCA_027575215.2 Hydrozoanthus sils
GGGGATTGGGCACACAACTCGGAGCAGTTTGCAAAATATAGAGATACGCACGAGTGCGCACGAGAACCGAAGCAAGCAGACTGACTTGCATGAATCAAAGTCAGTATTAAACTTGTAAGACAAACGATTTTTGCGCAGACTGAACCTTTTTCTGTTTTGTGGCATTGTACATGTTCGTTCATTTAAGCATCGCAAAACGAGACGTAAGGTACTACTACAAGTCTTTCATGTAATTTTTTGAACAACAAAGTGAAACTTGTACTCAATCGACGACGAGAGACAACCTAAAATACTTGTGCACCCTCCCCCCCTTCCTCCTCTCTTACCCCCTCTACTGTACAGAGAGTCTTTGTTTTGTCTCATTATTCAACAGCGTCGTCCAGCTAACAACGTAGCCAACAGATCTAGAGCTTATTCATTTCCTGAATCATGAAACCATTTCAAGCATAAACAAGTAGTGTGTTATCATAGTTAAAACAAAATACAGTTTCCTGCTCCAGTTTCGATCTTGCATATGAATATGATATATGATTCAGATTTACTTTATGGTTTATCAGTTCCATAACTATAATCTGAGTTTCTAACCAAACGAACTTTAGATCTAAGTATCAAAGCAAATTAGCATTCCAGTTTAGGCGAACGATCTTGTTCTTAAACCAGCCGAACTTTTATCAATAGCAACCATGTTATTAAATACTGGAATTCGACCGTGACACCCTGGCGCGATTATGATTGCACAACACAATAGTGCTTTGATATGATCAGATCATACTTGAAGCACATGACGGAAACGATGTATACACAGTTCAAGGCACCTTAACACCAAAACGCCAGATTTCTATAAAATGCGTCATTAAAGCTCAAGGCAGACTAGCAAGAAATTGAATGTAGCTCTACAAGCCGGATACTCAGGTACTGTGAATATCCTTGTTGTCTGCTCTTTATAGTGTATTGTTATTCTATTTTGATATTTGGTCGTTGAGTATCGTTGAAAGGAAGATGTCTTTTTCTTGCGCAAACGGTAGTAATTTGCTTTCTAACTTGAAGCATCGCAACGTAAGAACTAAGAAATACAACATTGTGCTACTCTAAAGCATAACTGGTTAGTTTATACAGGTCGTGATGTTCGGTCGTTTGACTCGAAGGAGGGAGGGCCGGCTAGCTGTTTCCGTTAATGATGTCAGTTTATAGTTATAGATTCCTCGTGTATTCAGGAATCGAAAATGTTTTACAGTGTAAAACAACTTGAAACATCAACCACAAAGAAGAAAACGGTCCAGATTTACTATTCGCGGAACATACTGAAAATCATTGAAACCATTTCACCCGAACGCAATTTCAATTGTCTACTTGTATTTGCTTAACTAAACATTTCAGAAACTTTCAACTTTGTCTTCATTTTGCGATACGGATTATGACATCAAAGAATTCGACGAAGCATTTTTTAACCAAAAAGTTTAGCTCTCCTTGACCTTGTATTAAGTAACTCCGCACGCTTAGTGTTTAAACCGCCAGAAAGATAAATGTTCGATCGGCTGATTGTATCAACTTTACATTTCTTTTATGAATGTTCAGTCTTCTTGAGAGATGCATATATTATATAAATATATATAGCTTAAACAAATAGGAAAGGAGAACTTAAATTGTGAGAATGTTTTGCATGTTTGTATTAGTAAAACGTCAGCAGTTAGCTTTTATTATAAAACTTCCCAAAAACTTTGTCTTCTGTTGCTCATGTTTAGAGAAAGTATTCCCTAGTTTTGGCGCGTTGTTTAGTTCGCTTTTGTCATTGAGGCTATTAACGAGAGATTGAGGGCTGGAGAATCACGGTTGTTGTCAAAAAGAAAAGTTTGCAAACCTATGAAGGTTTGTAAAAAGCTATCAAACTAATGATTGTTGGTTTGAGCGTTTAACCTTTAAAAACAGACTTAAAAACGGTCCTCAAACACTTTAATACCACAACCAGAATACCAGAACGGCTGGTATTCTGGAACACTCAATTCCGGCATATATTACTGATAGCAGCCGAATATATTAAAATGTGTATCCGATATTTACGTACGTGATGCGGCCCTGTTTGTGTTTTATTTGGCAAATAAATGCTAACTTTCAGATCAACACTGCCTCTTATTGCCTATGTCTCGGATATTTCGTTTCTAAAGCTCCTTGTAGTTATATAGAGAACATTAAGAGGGGTTGAATATCTAGTTCGTTATTTCCATCTAACTGTGAGAGAAGTTATAATCCTGGACCCGGTTGCACGAAGCCTGATTAAGCTATTCGCCGGATAAGTGCTTTCAGTTTTATGCAGTAAAACTATAATGAAAGTTGTTTGACACCATTTAAACCATTTAGGAGTCTTCAACACATTTAACAACCAGAGATAGAGAAATCAACCAAGAGTCAAACAATCTTTGATTTATTACTGACGACCATTAACTTTTAACCTGCGGATAGCTTATCCTGGCTTCGTACAACCGAGCCCAGAGATAGAGAAATCAACAAAGATACAAACAATCTTTGATTTATTAGTGACGACCATTAACTTTTATCCTGGGGATAGCTCATCCAGGTTTCGTACAATCGGTCCCTGGATCAGTTTGTTCAAAGGATGAAATTTAACTTTGAGTTAAGCCAAAATTCAAGCAGCAATTTCTTCTCTAAGGAAATTTTTACGGATTTTATATAACACTGTTTATATTTTCTGAGGAAAAACTTGTCATTTTCAAAGTTACAGGTCGAAACAGCCACTAAATGGTTGGAAACAAAAACGTACGTCTGAGTTAGTGCAAATCAGTCTTTGAACAACTGGGCCCATGTGTTAATAGAGTGATCTACACTTCAAAGGGCATTTGACGTACTTATGTTAATGTTGTAGTAAAATCAAAATATAATTATAGGGTTAAAGTTGCGACTGAGTATGGTTCAGTAGAATGTATGTTTTCATGTGTATTTATTCTCTTTGGGTTAAAAGATTTTGTGGCACACCGATCGATCATTACATTTTTTATATAAAGAATGGTTTGATTTTTAATTAGCCCCGATGTTTTTGTTTTGGTTTTTTTCCCACGGATTATTATAATTTTATTTGAATTGGAATTATTTTGGGAAATCTATTTCCATACTGTATTGGGTTTGTTATACCATTCGATGGGGGACAGAACTGGTATACATATGTTAATATATTTGTAGCAAAAACAAAATATTGGATTAAAGTTGCGACTGAAATTGGAACGTACGTTTTTGTATTGTTATTCTTTTAGCATTGAAAGATTTTGTGCATGTGGCACACCGATCACGCAATCTTAACTCACTTGAATATTTTTGCCCAAAGATATTACAACTTTATTTAAATCAGAATTCTTTTGGGAAAACTGTGTTAACATGTTTTGTTGGATTTTTTTGTACCATTCGAAGGGATCTAATCCCGACTAATAATTTTTGTGAAATTGCCTGGCGTACTAAAACACTTTGTTTTTTTGATAATAGTAATTAAACACAGTCTCATATTAAACTAAAGCAAGGTTGTACATCGGAACTTAAAACAAGCTCTCTTCATTCTTAATGGCTTTTTTTTGTTTACAACAGTAATGATTCATGTTCAATGCTTGAGCAATTTGATTGTTACCTCTTTATATATGTAGACAAATAACAGAAAAGGGGTCTCGTGGAACTTAAATAGAAATCGAATATTTCAAAAAGTCAATCCAACTACTTCAAGCATGCCTCTGTCAATAGATTGGATTAATTAAAGGGTGAATTAAGAATTTAGCAATATTTTGCAAGAAACTACATTAAAAAAAAACAGCAGTGATAATACGGGCCTGCGCAATAGCCATGGCCATGGCAGGCCTACGGCATTTCGTGTGGGACTATTTTTGCTCGATTCAGTCACTCTAATCAACCATTTGAATTGAATTTGAAGTGCTATCTTATTATGTGTGTGTGGTCAGTGAAAAAAAAATCAAACAAGCGTAGAAATATAGCTTGAAGTTAGAGCGAAACTAAACGGCTATTTCAGCTTTTTGATTACGGTTCCAGTCATGTCTTGAAAGTCTTATTTCTGATTAATTAGCAACTTTTAGTTTCCTAACACTTACAGGTTAGTTTGTCTATTTACTAGAATTGAAGATTTCCCAGCGTTGAATATTATGGTCGTTTTAAATATTGCACGCGCAACAACACTCGATCGGTTAGATTTTGCCTAACAATAGAGTAGTCCCTTTTCCTGTTAACGCCTTAGATATATATATATATTGGTAACTCCACTTAATTTAATAAACTTCTGACCTCATCGTTAATATTAAAGCGACTTAAAAATAAACAGATAAAGATATGTCCGGAATGAGTAGTTAGAGAACTGCCTTTGTGATCGGCTAAAACCGCCCTTTTTTTATCACACTTGCTAAACAGGTCACATCATTTAATCCCGTAAAACGCTGAAAAGGCGTCAAACTCATTCATTTGCGACGTTTGCCCAGCAAGAGCTAGGAAAGTCGACAGGATGGACTCCGAAAAACAAAAGATTATACGCCGCCATCTTGGAAAGTTTAAGCGAATTGGAGCTAAACTTCTGGTTGAACATTTTTGGAGGCTCGCTAAGAACGGAAACTGTTGGTTTAAGGACAAACGACAGTGGAGGACAACAAGCAGCAAGACAACGAAGCAAGTTTTGCAAATGTTGGAGAAAGAACCTCGAGGCTTTGAAGCACTGATATGTGCTTTGCTTCGTGGGCCAAAAGATTCACAAGCAATAGCTTATGATATGCTGAAGGACGAAGCGTTGTCAGAAGAAGGTAAGTTTCGGATGTGAAGCCTGTGACCATTTCGTGTCCTCGGGTGAGCTGATCGAGTCAAAGATCTAAAAATACAAGGTGTAGTCAAAGATCTAAAAATACTGGCCAGACATCGGAAGGTTAAAATACATGTTATGAAGCTATATTTTTTTTTCATTTTGTCAAACGATGATTGATTCATGTTAAGCCATAATCACGTATTTTATTAAATTTTGATATTTTACAAAATTTTTATCAAATTTTTTAACTTAATTTTACAAGTAACTTGAAAAAATGAAAAAAAATGTCAATTTCCTAGTCATTAACCTACCTTACCGCATGCTGAATGACTAGAAATCCCCCCCCCAAATTTTAAGCAGTTTACAGCTTCTTTTCAGCTTGTAATTGAGTATAATACAGGGATGAATGAAACACCAATTCTGTTCAAATTTTGCTTTTCATGTTTTAACGACATTGAGCTTCTGATAGTTTCGAATTTGTATGATCGCTGCAGACCTCATCAATTTGCAAGTATTTTTTATGAACGAGGAACTTTTTACGTTTCTGGACAGGATATTGCACCCTGGAAATATTTCTCTTTGGTTATAAAGTGAGTCTAGTCATGACTGGCCGTAAACCTTCATCCGTGGCCCATTTCATAGTTGATTTAACTATGCCAGTTCGTGATTTATGTGCCTTTGAGCAGTGTTCTCAAAAGAGGATGTTTACAATAACGCTTTGATTACTTTTTGATGTCTCGATATGTTGCGATACTCGTTTTTTTTTATCCTTAAGTATATAAATCAACCAGAAAATTTTTGTCAAGTGAAATTTTGATAGATTTTTATAACTAGCAACTTTGTGATGTCTTAGTTTCAAGATTAAGCAATTTGATGACAACTTTCCATTATCTCGAGCCAGTAGACTGTCCTCTATTGGACGCAGCTCGCTGGTGTTAAGTTTCATTTGAACTGAAACAAATCCATAGAATGTGCCATTGCGGGCTTTTTCGCACCAAAATGATAACGAATTCTCCGGTTTTACCGCGAAAGAAAAAGAATTTTCCTCGAGGTTTTGACACTGTTCGCTATAAAGCACAATTAGGGAAGATCTGTAAGTAATCATGTGATTATTTTACTAGAGACGAATAACGCTTGGCTTGGTATACTGTATCATGCCCTGTTACTTAACTTCTGTTCATGGCGAAGCACTCAACAGAGCGATGATAATTCGATTTAGCATCGTTTCCTTGCAGACTTTGTGTGGTTTTTGTTGTAAAAAATTTGCTTTTTAATTCAATAACTCAAGTAAATTTACGAAGCAGGGTAGACTTTACTTTGTAATACTTGCTAGATCTCATGACATTTAATGATGTCCTTTTGCGTCTGTCAGATATCGACTTCTGCTCGTCAAAAGAATGTTTTGCCAACTAGAGTTTTTAAATTTTACTTTTTAACAGAAAACAGCACAGTGTTTTTAATGAAGAAAAAGATACGAGATAGAGGAAACGTTCATCTCGATGACAGGAGAGCACATTACTTAGGAAATGAATAATTTTAGGCCTTCAATGACACGCTTCAGTTGTTATTGCAGTGTCACGCAATAGTCAAAACATTTTCCAAAATGTCACATATAGACCTTCTCAACTTTATCACACACACTCTTTTCGTCTAAATAATATAAAGATTTATAACGAACTTGTACATGTGCACAATAAGACGATGTTGCTCTGGCGAATATTAGCCGAGAAAAAATTCTTTCTATTTAATCTTGTGTAGTCTCAAAAGTTCTTCCCCATTTTTTCATCCTCGGTATAATCTTAGGGCATTTTTTAGCTTCGTTTTCTTGTAAAAAAGGTTTTTATAAGAAATTTTTTATCAGAGCTTCAGGCTAAAAATCGGCCAAAATTTAAGAACACGCTAAACCGAGGAATGGTCGAGAACTTTATTTTGTTACTTTAGGGTACGAAATCATGGACTCATTCATATGATTTCCCTATATAGCTTTAAGCTTTGAGACAGTTTGCACTTTAAAAAACTAAAGCACAATAAGCACACGTTTTTTGTATAAGAACCAGTAATTTTCTTTCATTCTGATAGTTCATTCAAACCGATGTACCTGTTCACCTTTCAGATAATAATTGAGGTTTGTTTTACTTGTGACTGAAAATGTGGCCGTGTTTTTTACAAGTGTAGCACTTTAACAATGCTTAGGTGGTAAAAAGCCTAAAAGATCTAACGCTCATAATTATGTTCTTTACATAACCTGAGTTAGCATTCATGAAATTATTAAAATGTCCCCAGTAGCTCCTTGTAAAAAGGTGACTTATCAAAATATAATACATTTCCCCATACATGGATTTTACTCCTTATAATTAGCTGGCCAGTAAAACAGTAAAATTTTTTTTTTTGCTTAACAACCTATCCCAACATGCCGTGTATGTTAGAAATCTGAATATATGAATTTTCGAAAGATCCAACATTTCACTTAATCTATCTCCATAAAAGACAGATCAAGTTAATTGTGACTTCAAAAAGATTCTTCAAAACGTTTGTTTCCAAAGTGAACGGGTGGACACGTGATTTCAGCCATGGCCTGTTTATCGACATCTATCTAATTTCTCCTTACAAAACTCATGCAAAATATATATGACATTCGGTAAAAAAAAAATTGGAATTGACCAAACACAACTCCAATACTGAAGATAAAAAGCAAAGTTCTCCTAAACCGGCAATATGAAAAGTATGCGTTCTAGTTGTGAGAATTTAGCAACACATCATCATTTGATGTACAGTATTAGTCAAACAATTTTATAGTTAGGGCTAAAAGGGTTAAAGGTTGAAGACATTTTATTTTTATGCTCACATTTACCATAAGAAGCTCAGCACGTTGCGAGCTCACACCATTTCATTGCAGATATAGATGGTCTTCTCAGTGATGTCGAAGGAGAGCTAAGCGAACTGCAGGAGATGAAAGTTACTCTTATAAAAGAACAAAAAAAGAACCTGAAAACTTCAAGAGAACTAGAAAACCTTAAAAGGGACTCGCTAAACATCGCAAGTGGCTCGAATACTCCTGATGATGTACGAGCATTGAGCGAGTATGGACGCGATTTGTCGACATCGATTCCAGATCTCCTTGAAGAACTAGAGAATGAGAAAAGACTACGAGAAGAAGCTGAAAAGGAAGCTATGTTGCAGCGAGAGAAAAACAATAAAATTGAAGACGAACATTTACAGACAAAGAAAGAACTGGATGAAATCAAACGCCATTCAATGGCTTTTAGTGATCTTAGCGATTATTCTTCTTACTGCGAAGATGATATGGAATTCGACCAAGGGTTTTACCCGACCAATGAGGTTGGTGAGTGTAGTTCGTTAGCTATGTACGATTGTGATGAGGGGATATGGGGAAAATGTAGATATGCTAGCACTCGCTCACCTCCAAATGAAGAAGATCCTGATTTTGAAATATCAGATAACGCAAATTCAGGAAAAGTTGTGGGGACACTCGTATCAAAGATTTGCGAACTTGAAAACAAATTGGAAACCGAAAAAGCAAGGCATGTTGTTTCTCACAGTGAAATTACAAGGTTAAAACGAGAAAACGAAGGTCTTCGGCAATCAATGGAAGACATAGTTAGTGCTTTAAGTGTAGAGGATGAATTTGAGGTCGTTCACGCTATTGAGAGCAACGATGAGCCTGAAAATTTTGAGTACATAGACAAATGTTGCCAGGCACTGGAAAACACTGCATTTGAGCATGATACAGACACTGACAAAAGCACTGTTGCTAGGAGAAATAGTTTAGAACCTTGCTCCGCGATGACACTTCAGGCGTCCGGTACTTGGCGAAGCTTGAACACGTTACATTATGAGTTCGACAATTACGATAACGTTATTGAAAAGCGAAGAAACAATGCTAACGATTTGAAAGACGCTCTCAGAGAACTGAGACAATCAACTTATTTGTTGAGAAGTCAGGTGCAACGTGAGGGCTTGGAGCTGAGAGCTTTAAGAAACAGAATGAAATACAGATGAAATATATATAAAAATCCTAGCAGTATACTGTGCTTAGTACGAAGAGACTTAGATCTTAAGTTAAACTAAGGCTTGTAACTAGACCTGTAGACCTAGGCCTAGATTAAGATTTAGGCAAAGACCTATAATATACAGACCTAGACTTAGACCTTAACCTAGACTTAGGTTAAGACCTAGACCTATATATAGACCTAGCCTTAGACCTAGCCTTAGACCAAGGCTTTGGGCCAAGACTTAGACCTAGACCTAAACTTTGACCTAGGCTTAGAACTAGACTTAAACCTAGAATTGGGCCCGTTATGAGAGAGTAAACAATCGTTTTCCACCAATGAGGTTTTCGTTAGGCCCATTGAGGTGCAAATTGATTTCACTTTTGTTGTGTAGATTCTCTGTTGCACAGTAAGTTAAAGTTGAACAATTTTATTATATATTGATTTTATCTCTTTTTTTATTGAATTAAATAGTCAACGATACACTTTAAAACTGTGTTTCTAACAGATATGTTTTGGGATTTCAACACTTTAATGTCTTTATCATTTACATGTTCATTTACGTATCTTTATAAACAATATTTTTTGAGTCATTCCCCTTGCACTGAAGATGGCAAATGAAATGCCGAAGCACATCTGTTAAAGTCACAATTTGAAGTGTGTTATTACTTATTTAAAATTTTTATAAATTTAGCTGCTGTCACAAAAGCCATTAAGACGATGACCACGCCCTCCTTTTTATACGTGTCGATAACAGCACATTTGGATACTTTTTCGATAATCCGTTTTTTAACTCTCCCCTTCTATTTCCCTTAGTCTTATTCACATTAATACAGTAACAAAACGTGAAATGATAAGAAATGATGAGACACACCCGTTTTGTCTTAAGCACTGCCTAATTCTTAGCATAAAAACAAGTGTAAAATGAGAACAAAAAGGAACACTTTGATTCCGAAACTGTTAGGAAATCAAGATTCTTAAAAGAATCTTTTTGTTCTCATTTTACACTTGTTTTTATGCTAAGAATTAGCCAGTGGCTTTGTTCGTCTTAAGTGCTAGTCCTTGGTAGATCTAAAAAATCTTGTTTCATCCAAGCTTCGGTTGACTGTTTTTTTTTTATTAATACGATTAGGTATTGATGCCACCAATTTAACTCTTTAGCAGATGTTATTTGCAGTTTTGATTACCATTTGACTGGTTATTGAAAAGATTTTTCCATACTTTTTTTCTTATACAAAGAAACGACTAAAGTTAATTCCTGCCTGAATTTTTCTAGTCTGAACTAGTGGTGACATATGAGCTAGTTTGCACGCGTGGCATAAATGCACCCGATTTCGCCACCATTCAGCTTGACCCAAATTTTCTTTGGCGGGGCGCGTATTTTTGGGAACTGGGTTCGAATTTAAGTTCTGTTCGATGGAGGTAGTTTGTAGCTTCCCAGGAGCCACTGCAAGGGTCCTGGAGAGTTGTGGATTGTCTTTTTGAAATCTTCAAAGCAAGACCAACATTTTGGTACCAAACTTACCCTATGGCTTTAAATATTTGCAAAATGGTGTCGTTTTGAAAATACAGTGTTTTCGGGTTTTGTAAAATTCCCGTTT
>JAOBRD020072378.1:0-10405 GCA_027575215.2 Hydrozoanthus sils
ACTCTTGTGCCAACAGGACTGGGCCGGGAAATGTTGCAACAATCTGTCGGTCACATTGCATTGCCGTCACGTCAGTCTCTCCCTTCCTTCCCTTCTTTAAAGGCCTTGTAAGGAGGGTATTAAAATTATTTACTGTACATATCTATAGTATAATTATGGATTTAAATAATAATTATTTCTACAATTTTCTCTTATTTTACATAAACAAGGTCAGTGTGTAGAGATATTTCTTTGGGAAGCATCAGATCAGGTTTTCAGGAGGTCGTCAGCAAAGATATGCCCAGAAAGATACAGGTTTGTTTTAATATTATTAGTTGTGCTCTTCATTAATCATCATATGTTAACAAAATAGGTATTAAAGGCAATCTTTTTTAGGCTATAAAAAGCCAAAAATATTCTAGTTTGCTGCATAATTAATTTTACCAAACTATATTGTGTTTGGAAAAAAGTTTGATAAACATGATACTACAGTCTATGATTTGATATCATTAAAGTAAGGGTTATTAGGAAAGTGTTCATGAGCTGAAATTTACACAGACATTGCATTTACCATATTTTGCCTTGTGTAAGTCTACACCGTGTATAAGTTGACCCCCCATTTTGCAGCCAAAAAAGTGCAAGTTTTAGAGTTGCTGCGTATAAATCAACCTTAATATTTTTCAAGATAAAAATACCAAAAAAAACTAAGTTTGTGACAAAAATTTGAGAAAGAAATACAAAAAAAACCACGACACACAAATTATACAGTGACCAAAGTAATTATTAATCATTTCATTGTTTACGATAATCGGTTGTTTGTACACAGTATGCTGTAAAGATCACAGAATTCTTTCTTGCTCCAAGTACTTATGTAAATGCTGGTTTTAAATGTTTTGATAGAGTTTTAAGGGGTGTTAAAAAAGTTTCATGTTTTGATCCGTGTATAAGATGAGTCTGATTTTTAGACATGAATTTTTGGTGTTAAAAGGTCAACTTATACATGGCAAAATATGATATGTATCTTAAATTCCCCTCATTTTCAACAAGTTAGACTGAAAATCAGCAAAACTGCTGTAGAGTGGTAAAAAATTTATTTTTATGTTAATTAATAATAAAAGTTCAATTTTAGAAAATTATTTTTAGCCCAGTGTTTCTTGGTCCAGTAGTTGTGTCAATCACAAAACCTAAGGCAATACTTTCTCTACAGGTTTCTTTATAAAAGTACTATAGTAAATGTTGCACCAGGAGACTTTGATGGTGATGGGTGTGTTGACATTGTCATCACTGTTCACAAAGGAGTTGATTCCATCAATCAAGGGCCGAGGAGTATGTATGTGTTTTGGGGTGACAGTAAATCATTTGTAGGTGAGTAAGGAGTTTAAGTGTTTTCATATCTTTTTCAATTTTAGTCTTATTAATAAGTTCTTGTGTTGCAGCCAGAGTCTGTTTAGCAAGTACTTAAGGGAAAGGATTGAGGTTGGAAGAGACAGAAAATAGGGAAAAATGAACTTGTCTAGTCTTCTCACTAGACAAAAAGAACAAAAAACTTGCTTTATTAGCATGTCGTATATGCTATTTAAAACTTTATTAACCAGAAAATATTGCGTTCGAACTGTGTGATATGAATGCAGTGAACTCAGGTAACTGTAAATTTTGCAGAATTTTAAAATATTTGGCAGAATATGTAAAATGGATTTTAAGTTTAGTCACATTAAGAATGTAGAAAAACAATTTATCATCTTTAGGATAAAAAACAAAAGGGTTCTGGAAAAACAAGATTGAATTCTGATAAACTAAAGGCTACAACATCCTCTTGTTTGGGTTTGGTGATAAATCTGTGTTTTAGGAAAACCTTTGACTAATTAAAGCATTTAAACAGTGTCAGTAGCTTTTACCTCTAGACAAAAATAGGTTATTGAATGGCATCTAAATAATTGCTTTTAAGTATCTGAGTAGTTTTTTTGTCTTACTGTACAATATCAAGACAAAATTAATAATTAAATGATAACAGATAATTATACAGTATTGAGACTAGGTATGTACAGTATACAGTACTTATTGGAAAATATATAAGAACATTTCTTTGTCTGTTTATCAGGGTTTGCAAGATTAAATGGTACAGATGGAGAAGATGCAATAACAGACCAACCTCTGGTGATGGAGTAAGTACATATTAGTGCAGGTTACTTGAAAATGAAAATTAATTTCAAGGGTATTGTTTTATGAAGCAACTTGTTTTGATACTTATATCATCTTTTTTAACAAGTTTTGTATTCCAAGTAGAACAAAATTCAGTCTTGAAAGCAAATTTTATAATCCTGAAGTTAATTGCAAACTTTTAAACTCGAAAATCATTAGTGCATAAATTGTAGACATTAGGAATTGTTTACCATTACAGGTGCAACTGGGTACAACAGCAGCTGTCTGAGAGATTCCCTTAACTAGAGTGAGAGAAGATTCTCACAAATTAAAGCACTTGCCACATGTGGAGCAATGCAGCAAGACCTGTCACTGACCCTTGAACAATGTAATTTTTAACATAATACATGTACTAAATATATGAAAATGATTTTGTTTTTCAGTGTCAATGGAGATATGCTACCGGATTTGTTTGCGGTCAGATTCAGTAACCCTTCTGAACGGTTATACTGGATATCAAGGTACAGATTATACAGTATCACTGGAAAAATTATAGGGCTGAAAGGCTCAGTTTTTTATTCAAGTCTTATCTCTTGCTATAATTCTTGTAATCAGGAAAAACAGATACTTTGACATCGTACGACAGAACTTAAGCACCCCAATAACCGAGGACAACAATCCGTCAGTCCCTGGAGTTGCACCACTTCTTCCACTGGCAGATCCCCATTCCTGTGCATTTATTGATTTGACTGGAGACTTGACATCAGGTAAGTACCACAATTATACACATTGGTCAAGTGATACCATTGACAAAATCAACCCCCCAGTTGATACTGTAGGTTAAAATCTTGGTAGTATGAATTATTAGTTTTTAAGTGGCGTTTAAAGCAAAACTCTTTCATTGCAGTAAATTTAGATCAAATTTTAAACAATCCTCAATCAGAAAACATCCTTTTTAATGTACATGCTTTAGATGATTCTATATTAATCTTTAGCATTCATGGAGTGTTGCTTACTGGCTTGTTTGCCCTCTCTTTTGTTCTAGTTACACTTTGTGACAGAAATATGTTTCTTTCATAAGGATAACAGAAAACTGAGGAAATTTCTGTTGGTTATTCTCCTATTTATAAGAAATCCAAAAACAATTGAGTTTATCTAAGTTATTAAATGTGACCATCCATGGGATTTCATACATTAACATTTTGGAGCTTAATGGGTTGAAACTAACGGGTTGCGAACGGTTTTTCTAACGGTTTGAATGCTTTCCTTAACGCTCTTTATGGGTGAGCTGAAATTTCTAACGAATTGCCTTAACGTTCTACCGGTTTGCCTTAATGCTCTAACGGTTTGGCTTAATGCTCTAACGGTTTGTCTTAATGCTCTATCAGTTTGTCTTAACGTTCTAATGCTTTGCTTGAACATTCTAATGGTTCACTTTAAGGGCTTTTTTATTTAACGGTTTGACTGAATGACGATCTAATGGTTGTAAACCATTAAAATGTTAGATGAAACAATCTTAACAAATAAAAGTTCGAATGCTTTGAAGTTAAAAGACAAAATTAATGATGGTTTAGCAAAAGGTTATGGCCATTACTTGCAAACACAGGTCATTCAAATAAAATTTTTTTTTTCAAACAAAGTGTCAACAATCATTTGTTTAGCACTCACTGTAAATTCGAGAAATGGCAAAGATATGCAGGTACAGTAATTGGTCTTCATGAGACTTTAGAAGCTCTTTTTTTCAACTCAGTTTTTCAGCTTTAAAGCTCAGATAAAACTTTTGGCACTTTCATTGTTTATGGACTGAGTAAAAAGGTCGAAAGTCACAAATGTACCGAGAAACGAGTCAGCTAGCTCGTGATTAAGAACCTGTCAGTTATTGAAGGTTGATCCAAGGTCAACAGGTGGCTGCATTTCGAATATTGTTAGTTTTTCACTGCCATAGCCATTTACGGTTGCTTTTGAGAACAAACTTTATAAAATACTCAGGCTATGATTTTCTTGTCTAAAGATTTATGACTTTGGTGAGAAATTTATATTGCCACGGCACGGGAAATTAAGTCATTCAAGAAACTTGTCGTTGATCAATGTTGGACATTTAACAGGTTTCCAAATCTGTTGACAAAGGTTCAAGAAAATATTTTTCTTGGAGTTGGAAAAGTTGATTTTGATTGAAAATATTAAAGAAAAATATTCTTTCTGCTTGTGAAATAAAACTGAAATCTACAAGAACAAAAAGGAATACTTCTGCACCGTCATTATAATGAACTGTGTGAACAACCCACATGCCACCGCCGTCTTCAGAAACAACAAGTTAATTATGCATAGATATAATTGTAGTTTTGAATACAATGAGAACGGCCTTAAAAAATCATTTTCAATTCCAATTCCTTGAGCAAAAAGTGGCTGGATGTGAAACTTTTTTATATACGTGATTGTGATTTTTGTGAATTCAGATTTTATATTTACGGTCAAATAACTGAGATGTTTTTGTTTCACTGTCAATTTGCTACCCTGCACACATATAGCAGATCATGAAAAAAAAGAAACTATTCCTGAAGCAGGATTTTAACAGTGTTTTTGTGAAGCAAAACTGTAAGAAGATAAATATCAACTTTTTAGTTTCAAGTTCATGGTCTGTATCATTCTCAAAGCAGGAACCTGCAAGTAAAATCACAGTCAAATAACTGGTTCGTTGTCGGTTGAAGAAAATACTTGGATGTTTGCCAGTAGTATCGTTGCAATGTTCAGGGAGCACAACCGGAGGAGCTTGTTCAGAAAAACCGTTTAAATAACGGCGACTTGATGAAACTCGTACTGCACAATCTAATGGAGTTAACAGCTTTCTTTTTCATACTGTATCTAATGCTTTAGTTTGAATATCTAACATCTTTTTCTAATGTTTTGAACAACCTGAGATAACGCTCTAACGGTTTGCCTCAATATTCTAATGGTTTGCCTTAACGCTCTAACGGTTTATCTTAATGCTCTAACGGTTTGTCTTAATGCCCTAACGGTTTGCCTTAATATTCTAAACAGTTTCCTTAATGTACCTAACGCTTTCTCAAACCGTTCTATCGCTTGCTTAATGGTTTTAGCCGTTTAACGGCCCTTAACAGGAAAGCATTAATGTACAAAATCCCATGGAAGGTCACAAATTATAGTTTTGATGATAGATATAATACCTTATAAGATGCATGATAGCCAGTGCAGATGGCAAGCTTGGCACGTTCCAAAATGCAGTTATCATGTTCACTATTGTTCCCTGCCATTGTTGAAGTCACCATCTTTGTTGTTTAAGGTCCCTACCAACCCATCATAGACTAAACCCTAGCACAAGCTGGTTTACGACTCAGTTACAAGGTTTTTTGTTCAACTATAGTGGTCTGGATGGGGCCCACCCAAAGAAATATGGGGCTCACCCAAAGGATTATGGGTCAAACCAGCTAAACACTCACCCATTGCACAATGTTAATGAAAAGTGTAATTACTTTTTTATACTTTTGAAGATTTTTTGGTAACATCCTACAATACATCAAAGAGATCTAAAAGTTGGGTTTATGAGATGTGGCAAAATAAGGTCAGTACTCTTTGGTTTCAGTCTCTGTACTACATTAAAGATGAATTAACCAAAAAGTAGTTAACATAGATGTGGAAAGGTACTCTTTTTTAAACATGAACACCAGCTGTTTTGTAGCCACTAGCCTTGGGCTAGCCCAGATTTAAAATTCTTAATTCAATTCAGACACATTTACTGTGAGTGCATTTGTAATATCTTGCATATATCATTTTTGACTATTTCAAAGAAAGCACACTAAAAATAGTCTTTTGCTGTTCTTTCAAACAAAGAGCAACTATTTTTAAAATAACATTTATAGATGCTGGAAGAAGGAAAACTGTTTTGCAAAAATGGTAATTATTAAATTTTTTTTTACTTTAATTTCATTTAGTTTATTTAAAATTTGTTTTAACTTACTAAAATCTGAACTTATTTGTCATGTAAATACAAAAAAAGGTGGTACCTTGGTACCTAATAATATTTAAAGTGTTCTATGTAATTATAAATTGAAAAGTCAAAAGTGTACTGTAGCCCAAATTATTGTCAATGGCTGAGTTTTTGATTTGATCAGTGTGATAACTTTGAAGGACTCAATAATATTGGATGATATTTGACTCATTTAAACCAGTCTTTGTCATAGTGACTTGTTAACTGCTTTGCTAAACCCACAGAATGGAGTACTACAGCTAAACTCACACCTCCGAGTTCTTACAGAAGATAAAGACCTAAAGCTCGCTTATGTGGGACAGTCAGCATTTGTTGATATCAGTGAGTTGATACTTCCATGGGCCCTAATTGAACTTATTAAAATTGATTTTCAGCCTCAAGTATAGCGTTCTGATTGGTTCACTTAATCTTGGTTACCAGATCGTAAAATTATACTAAATTGACCATAAATTATGTGGAAATTGACTTCATTATGTTGCAAAGCTGAAATTTATATGGTTCTTAACAAACTTTAACTGACATTTTCCGATATTGGTATCGAATAGATTTGAAAAACACAAGAGTTTTAATAATGAAAACAATTATTCCTTTTGCACTTATTTAATATGAGATGGTTTATTGTCAACTTGGTGCTACATGTCTCTTCACCTATTCACCATCTCCTCTCAAACTCATTAATTATTCTTTCAATTTCAAACCAATCAGGAAGCCAGATTTGGTCAGGTGGATAAGTTTTGAAACCCAGTAAAACACTTGGAGTGTTTGAAGCAATTTCAAACACATGTGAAAAATATTTTTTTAATTAGCATATTTATTAAACTAATTTTTCAATTCTATTCATATATCATCCTTATTTAACAAATTTAACTCATGTTTGTTACTTTCTAGCTTACAAGCTTACAGCAATGAACCATACATTTTTTCGTCCTTTAAAATAAACTTGGTTCAGTTGCAGCATTATATACAGTAGCCTTAGCTTTCTCTAACGAGTGTTTCGTATACACCAGAACACTAATTGCACAAATAACAGCTATTGCTCATCTATTGATAAACTGTTCCATAAATAATTTTTCGAAGGACAAACTCCCACCATTCTCTTTAGTAACTTGCTTAACCAATAACTTCTTCAACACCTGAATAGCGCTGCAACTTTACACTAGTCGTAATCCTTGAAAAGGCCTTCTGGCTCTACTTGTAATTTATCTTCTTTGTATAAGGTTTTCGCCTCTCTAAACCTGACAGATGACATCGCTCCTTCTTCAGTCATGGTCGGCCACTAACTATTGGACTACAACAATTTATCATGCATGTATAACTACATAACTTTCCTATTGTTTCATTGAGAAGCCATACAAAAAAAACCCACATACTTCTTGAGTTTTAATCAGTTCTATTGTGAGATGAGCACTTTTCATTAATTATCAAGTTGATAAACGAACAATGCAATCAACATGTCTATTTTGGTTAATTGAGAAGCTATTCCAAAAATTTGTACTTCATGTTTGAATGGGGATTCCAAACACCTCAAAACATTCATAGTTTCTCAGTGTTTGGAACCCTCATTCAAACACTCGTACTTGTTTTTGAAATATTACATATCCAACATGTGCTCTTGGAATGATTGTTGAATGTGAGATGGTTTTTAGTCAACTTGGTGCTATATGCATCTTTAGCTATTCACCATCTCATACCCATCATGCACTCTTGGAATGATTGTTAGCTATTCATGTTAGGGAAAGGTTGAAAAAAAAGGGGGCATGAGGGTTTTTTTGATGATTGAATTATCATGTTTTTTTTCATGTCTCAGTGTCTTTGTTAAGATTTACTTGGGGTTTTGCATGTTTTAGCATTGCAAGTATAATTAAAGCATCCTCGTGTGACTCTGCTAGGTGCCCCTTTTGCATCAACAGTTTGATGGTAAACATTCCATTCCGTGTTCCAATTAACTTTGTCTGCAGTCTGAGTATATTATCATTAAAATTCCAGTGGTGGCCAGGAAAGCATTTAAAATCTTTCATAAGTCTTTTAAAATTTTTTTTTGAAATGCAACCCCAAAAACTAAAGGGAGATTAGGACCTCAAGTCGAAGATTTTTTTGGGGTAAAATGTAATTGTCTTTAGGACGCTAAGAAAATGATTGGGGCTTTAGGGTGGATAATAAAAAAATGTTAAACAAATGAAATTGCAACATGAATGCAGCAGTAGTTGTATTTAGCACTGTAGTTTATGAATATGGTGTTAAAGTGTTTTAGTGAGTTCTTCTAGAAACAGTTCCGGTCGTCTTTTGTAATAGTTGAGAAAGGAGCCACTTTAGTTTCAATTTTTTTTTCCATCCATAAAATTCTCTGCTGTAGATGCAGATGGCAGCATTGATCAGCTGGTCCCTGTGTGCTCTGATGTGGCATGTGATGAAAGTCATATCTATGTGTATGCTGGAAACCAGGTCAGCCTTACTCATTGGGTTTTTTACAAAGATTTACTTTGATTATTGTAAGGGAATGTATATATTCATTTTCAAACTTGTTGCAAAACACTCAATATACATAGGTAAAATATTGTTTTTGAGGATACTCATCAGTAGTTCATGGTGGTCACTATGTCATTTGTCACTAGTCACTATGAGTTTGTAACACTTGAGCAAGCCAAGAGTTATTCATTGAATATTGCAGAAGCTCGCAAAACTAGGTCAGTGACCCTGGAATTATTCTTTGAAACAAGCCAACAGTCAGCCGATAAACTTCCCAACATGCTATAAGAAATTAACTTGTAACACTCACTTAAAATAATTACTTTGGACTCACAAATAAAACATTCTCGACCAGCTGTACATTTTTTTATATCTACTTAGAATTTTCTTCACATTAAATTTATAGTGAAGTAGTAACCAAAGGCACTTCAAGAATGTCTTTAGTTTATAAACATGGCCGTTTAACTTCAGATTTAAAGTTACGACTGCTATATGGTTATTGATTGTACAATATACTGCAGCAAGGTTAATAATGAAATATAATTTTAGAACATGCAATACTTTAAGAAAGCACCAAACATTTGTTTTTTGTAGTGGATTAAGCTGTTAAGTAATGATGAACCAACAAAGTGGAGATTTATCCCCGCAAACAGCACCTCAACTGATCAACCTATGATGACAATAAGAACAGGTATTGTACAGTATGCTAACAGCACCTCGTCTGATCAACCATAATGACATTGAGAACAGGTATTGTATAGTAGGCCAACAGCACCTCGTCTGATCAACCTATGACGACATTAAGAACAGGTATTGTACAGTATGCAAGTAGCACCTCGTCTGATCAACCTATGATGACATTAAGAACAGGTATTGAACAGTATGCAAACGGCACCTCATCTGATCAACCTATGATGACATTTAGAACAGGTATTGTATAGTATGCTAACAGCACCTCATCTGATCAACTTATGACACTAAGAACAGGTACTGTACAGTATGCAAACAGCACCTCATCTGATCAACCTATGATGATATTAAGAACAGGTATTGTACAGTATGTTAACAGCACCTCATCTGGTCAGCCTATGATGACATTAAGAACATTGTACAGTTTGCAAACAGCACCTCGTCTGATCAACCTATGATGACATTAAGAACAGCTATTGTACAGTATGCAAACCGAACCTCATCTGATCAACCTATGATGACATTTAGAACAGGTATTGTATAGTATGCTAACAGCACCTCATCTGGTCAGCCTATGATGACATTAAGAACATTGTACAGTATGCAAGCAGCACCTCATCTGATCAACCTATGATGACATTTAGAACAGGTATTGTATAGTATGCTAACAGCACCTCATCTGATCAACTTATGACACTAAGAACAGGTACTGTACAGTATGCAAACAGCACCTCATCTGATCAACCTATGATGATATTAAGAACAGGTATTGTACAGTATGTTAACAGCACCTCATCTGATCAGCCTATGACGACATTAAGAACAGGTATTGTAGAGTATGCAAACAGCACCTCATCTGATCAACCTATGATGATATTAAGAACAGGTATTGTACAGTATGTTAACAGCACCTCATCTCATCAACCTATGATGACATTTATAACAGGTATTGTATAGTATGGTAACAGCATCTCGTCTGATCAACCATAATGACATTGAGAACAGGTATTGTATAGTATGCCAACAGCACCTCGTCTGATCAACCTATGATGACATTAAGAACAGGTATTGTACAGTATGCAAGCAGCACCTCGTCTGATCAACCTATGATGACATTAAGAACAG
>JAOBRD020072486.1:0-10405 GCA_027575215.2 Hydrozoanthus sils
TTGCAGCACAGCGTTCGAAAAGTGTGTCGATCGAGTGCATTCTTGTCAACACTAACAGCATGGCAGGTTTTTGTTTCCTAGTTGAAACTCCGACTCAAACCACATACTTATTTAACTCTGCCATTGTGAGGAATAAAAAATGAGATTGCACCATTTTGATTCAACAATCAAGCACAGCTGTCTTTTCATTTTGCTTCAAGAGTCTGTCATTTGTCTGCAATCCAATGTTTAATTTGTAAACGTTTGACCTTTTGACATTTTCGTTTAATGTTTACATATAGTCTCCCGCTTGCATCTAATCAAATTCGTAGTTGAACTTTCCATACTCTTGTATTGTTTTTTTTAATACTGTTATAAACAGTAGAGTGACGTCAGTACGAAATTTTTCAGCAAGGTTGCAAAGAAATTCGTTGGTTTCGCATAGCTCGCAACACTACTATATAAGGTAAACAGAAACTTGATCATTGCATGCGGTTTTTGACGTGACATTAGACTTCGGCGTTGACAGATTTTATTTTAGAGCATTTTACAGTCCTTGTTTATTAAGACAAAATGTAATTATATCTAAGAAAACGGAAATGCAAGTACTGCTGCTAAGATTTTTTAAAAACTTTGAATAAATAAAACTCTTTAATTTGAGGCCAAGCTTCTATTTTTCTTGAGTCTGTTCTTAACTTTTGGGAAAATTTGAGCCTCTCTGTTCTTTTTAAGCTGTACTATGTAGTAAAAATGCCTGTAAATTCTTTTGAGAGAGCCGAAAATTGCGAATTACAAAGTAGAATACTAAAGTCCTTTTCTGGCGGCATATCAAAATGTAGTCGTTGACTGGATTTTTTATTTATGTTATTTTATAATATTTGAAACAAAACCTTTTTAAAAAATTGAAACACTGACCATATAAGGATGCACATTACTATAAGTACTTAAAATAAAATATAAATCTTTACAATATTTTGTTATTTATATTTTCAAAGTTCCTCTATAATTATAACAAACTCCATAGTACATGGGTAAGAAACATGCTGTAATGGAAAAAGAAAACTAAACCAAAACTAAGCTGTCTAAATATATAGACTGCTATAATTGGAAAATGTTCATTTAACACGACGCAGTTTAGTGAACATTCAAGTAGGATTAGTTCAACTGCAAACATAACATAGTGGACAAAGTTGCAAAACTCTATCATTGACATGTTCAAATTTAACCCGAACTTGAGTAAATGCTCACGAAACAGCTCTATAACTCCTAATGACATCACAAACAGTGAAACCAAAACTAATACTACATAACTATATAAATGTACTGCAATATCTATAACAAAATATTAGCAATGAATCGTGCATGGGTAGGAACATGCTGTACTGTACGTGTAATAAAAAAGAAGTGAAACCAAAACTAAGTATTTATATATATGTACTGCCATGAATGGAAATTTTCGTGTGACATGACAAAGTTAGTTCACTGACCATTTCCAGTGAGATAAGTTCATCTGCTTGAGCGAACTTAATCGGTCGCCTTATATATATATATATATAAAGATTTTTCGAAGGTCAAACAAGACTTTACGAAAATTGGGATTCTTAGAACTTTTGAGACTGAGGAGAAATTAAACCTTTGCCTCACAACTTTCGGCTTTCATCGCATTGGCGCAAACTGATTATCATTTGTAAGAGTATATTGCTGAAATTTAAAAACTGTATTCAATCTTTGACGTTCTGCCTGTTTTGCGCCTGTTGCTAGAATATGCCGAAATTTTCTTTGGAAAAACTGAAAATTTATGGAATTTTTAGGGAGATATCCGGTTCGACTTTTGAGGAAATTGTCGGAATTTTCGTATCTAGGCCTGTTCACTAGGGCTGGGTTGTTGAAAGGCTGGTTAACTTTAACCCTGGATTAAAAGGGCTGGAAATGCTCTAAAATAGTATTTGTCAATGCCGAGGTCTAACGTCACGTCAAAAGCCGCTTGCAATGATCGAGTTTCTGTTTACTGTATATACAGTAGTGTTGCGAGCTATGCGAAACCAACGAATTTCCTTGCAACCTTGCTGAAAAATTTCGTACTGACATGACTCTGCTGTTTATAACAGAATTAAGAAAAACAATGCAAGAGTTTGGAAAGTTCAACTAAGAATTTGATTAGATGCGAGTGGGAGACTATATGTAAACATTAAATGTAAATGGCAAAAGGTCAAACGGTTACAAACATTGGATTGCAGACAAATGACAGACTCTTGAAGCAAAATGAAAAGTTTCCTCGTCAAAAGATTCTCCATAAATGCATGCACAGTTGTGCTTGATTGTTGAATCAAAATGGTACAATCTCATTTTTTATTCTTCATGATGGCAGAGTTTAATAAGCGACAAAGTATGTCACTGACAGGTTTGAGTCGGAGTTTCAACAAAAAACGAAAAGCAAAAAACCTGCCATGCTGTTATAGTGTTGACAAGAATACACTTGATCGACACACTTTTTGAATGAAATCAGAAGAGTTTTTTGGGAAGTTTGACTCTGAATTTATAAAAAAATCAAATTCAAGAAGTTCAGTAGCTTACAAACAAACATTTGATTGCTAACAACTGACAGCTGTATTCGATTTTTTTCTTGAAGCAAAATGGAAAGACTCCTTACAATTAATGCGTAAACAGCTGTGCTTGATTGTTGAATCAAAACGGTACAATGGTTTGAGTTAACAACGCACGACTGCATGCAGGCAAAATAAATTCCACGCATTCCGCTATAAATCGCCACAAAAACGGTAACCCCGTTATCTGTTACCCGTTACCCGTTACCCGTTACCTGTTACCTGTTACCTGTTACCCGTTACCCGTTACCCGTTACCTGTTACCTGTTACCCGTTACCTGTTACCCGTTACCCGTTACCTGTTACCTGTTACCTGTTACCTGTTACCCGTTACCCGTTACCTGTTACCTGTTACCTGTTACCCGTTACCTGTTACCTGTTACCTGTTACCCGTTACCTGTACAATAGACCCGCCGGACTTTTTTAGCTTTTACCAAATACCAGTTTCTGTACAACCTAAGGACCCTACTATTTGTAATCTGGAACTTTCTCTCAGCAGACCCTTCATAAACGTTTTGTCTTAAGCTGAAATGAGTCACTTACTTTTTTAAACGTCCAATTTTTACCATCCATTGAGAGCTTCAGCTGGTACTGCTCCGTCCAAAGGTCATCATTGCCACCATACCCTTGCGTTGCTATTGCATAGATGACGTACACAGCCCCAAGATCGATCTCCAAATAAGAATTCCTGTTCCCTGCTTGTGGAGACCAGCCTTTGATCCCATGTAACCTTGCCATAAATGGTTTTTTGTCAACCTGGGAAGATGTCGCTGAGTATCTGTAGTCAGGAATAACAGTCCCGTTGGCCACACTGATTGGCGCAGCAAAACAAGCTGTAACGTTTCAGAATTTAGTATTACTGTTTTGGTGTTATTAGGCGGGCTACAAGTTGTACCAAACAAGATCTTCTTGTTTATTTTACACAAACAAGTTCTCAAGATGAAACAAATCACAAAAATAGTTTAAAAGACGATTAACTATTTCAATAGACTATTACTGTTCATAATATGGTTCTTCTTAACGTGAGGGAAACCAGAGTTGTTTTAGTTTACCGAGGAAGTAAACAATCAAAAGAAAGATTAGAAAAAAAAACTAAAAACCTTTGTTTAGTGCACTAGTGCCAAACTATGTGGATCGGTTATTCGAACGGAAACTTGATTGGCCTAGTTACTCTTGCATTCTGATTGTTGAATTGGTTGTACCTCGCAATTGTTAAGGAAGAAGCCGGTACGGAAGATGCGGCTCGTAAACTCGTATTATACGAAGAAGTGTAAGTAAAGATCTCTTCTTAAACTTTCCTACGGCTTTGTCGTTTGAATATTTCTTTCAAAACCGGTATCATTTTGTTTTCTTGCTTCTTATTTGAAGTTGCGGTGTAGTTTGTAACCCAACAGAAGATCAAGCGTACCTTCTGGCCGTTTAGGAGGAGGCCGGTACAGTTCCAACCTTAGTGTCGGATAACTGTTGTAAGCTTTAGGATATATCCTGATGACAAGAGCGCGTGTAACCATTCGTAGAATGTTCCTTACAACAGAGATTTCGTCTGTATTACCTTGAAAAATCTGAAGAATAAGTTTTAAGAGTTACTAAAGACCTGTTACATATGATGTACATGAAGGGTGCTGAGATTGACAAATATTTAAAAAAGAGCTTGAATAGGCATTAATTATGCATGTTAGGGACGGACCAGTTGGGCTTGTGGGAGAGGGGGGGGGGGTAGAAAGAACAACAACAACAATAACTTTATTTGTACTACTTTCGTTTAACAGAAAAACAAAAAAAAACTGGTTAAGGTAGAAGCTGCCCAAAATAACCCAAAGGGCTACACAAGTTGGGTAGCTTGATTGCTTTAAATACAGTTTAGAAGATCAATACTAATAATGGCACAAATAAGTAACACACAACTAAAGAAAAGAGAACGTAAGAACTGGCACTAAAAGAAAACAAGTAAACAAAATAATGTATACAAATACAGTTAATGTGTCTAAGAGTCCTTTCTATGATAGTATAAATAACAAGTTATATTAGGTTAGTGAAGTGATGGAGTGATTTCAATCCATTAATTAGAATTAAGAATTTTTTTAAATATGTTACGATTGCAAGCTTTTGTTTCTTCATCAAGTGAGTCCACATTTTAGCTCCTTGAATCTAATAACGAATTTGCCATAATTGGTTCTGACACGTGGTAAGGACTATGTAGCTTTTGATGCTATCTCGTGCTGTAGCGGTGTATTTTGCTTAATTCAATAAAGAAGTTTTCAATTGAAATTAGCAGTTTGTTAGAGGCGACGTAGTGTATGTAGATGGCATATGAAGGAAAATAAGATCAAAACATTTTATTAAATTCAGATACTTAAATAATGGATTAGAATGCTCTTGATAATCGGAAAATGTTATAATGCGAACTGGATTTAAGGTAGATGCATAGATGTGGCCCCATGCAACAATTCCACATGTTAAGTATCGGTATATATTAAGGAGTATTACAAGTTGGTACGTAATTTTTCATTAACATAGTGTCGGATTTTCGAGAGTAACCCTATACTTCTTTTTATCTTTTTAACAATATGATTTAATCTGTCAGCAATTTTTTTTTCATTCAAGCTTCAGAAAAAAACAAATATTTTGCCCATTTCGATACATTCTTTTTTCTAGGATTTCTGATTTCTGCATGCAATCCCTCCCATGCACCTCGCCTTGCAGTGACACTAATTATTTACTTGATACCGCAAAGTGACATAGTTAAATCCAAAAAGAAAATAACTTCAGATGTACTCAATGTACGTTTGCTATCGAACTGCTAAGACTCAAAGGATTGCGACTTTTAAAATTTTGGACTATCTTCTATGGTGGTATACCAATCCTTCAACATGGCCAGCAAAAAAGAAGAAGGCAATTTGATAAGTTCCACATCGTTTTGAATCAGTCGAGGTTTTTAAAAACAGTGCGCGATGTTTTAATCTTTTTACCTCACCAAGAATAACCATTTTTAACCATTTTTCTTTTTTAAAATTACTTATTGTTGCTTTTGTTCTAATCGATTTAAAAGAAAAACCTGCAATTTAATTGGATAACAGTAGCCAATGATGATTGTTTTTGCATATTGAATAGTTTACACAAATTGGAACACTCTGCTTTTCTCAGCTTGCATCATATTTAGAAATCTCAAGTTTAACTAAACTATTGGCGAATCACAACTGAAGTGATGTGACGTTTTTGTGCTCTGTTCAAAAGGACACTGATCATGCAGTGACCAAACTAAAATGCGATAGGCTTTTTGAGGAGGTTCCTGTAAAATGGGAAGGGAGGATTGAGTGCCAGTTGTCTGCTAACATAAAAATATCAAAAGATCTAGAGGCTAATTGATATTTCTAAAATTAAATTATTGGTGAATCACATTTAAAATGCGAAGTAACGTGACGTTTTTGTGCTTTGTTGTAAAAGGACACTGACCATGCACGACTCAAATGCACATCGTTACCACAAACACATGAATGAACAACCAAACTATATCGAAAAGAACAAACACTCTCAATTTTAAAGTGCTAATGAAGCGAAATCTTCAAAATAGTTTAAATAGTTAAGATAAAAGTTTGAATTGTTTAACTTCCAGCTTGACACTTTTTACCAGGCTAATTAAACAAATTTCGCGGAAAATGTACGAAGACAAAATGCCTATTTGTGAAACTTTTAAACTTTTTATACATGTGTGAAGTCACTTCATTTGAAAGGCGAGAGATTCGAATCTCAATTTCCCGGTCGAATTCATATGATCTTAGCGAAGTTTGCGTGACCGGTGGCTCATTGTTAGGGCAAAACACTCACCGGCTAGCTCACTGTAGTTGTTAGTATAGGGCTACTTTCAAACCATATGACGTCATAAATCATCGTCGAATGTTTTGACATTTATTCACGCTGAATTAAAGCAGAATTTTGAAAGTATGTTTCGGGGATTTTAAAAACTGGTCAGGTGAGCACTTTTATCCATTTACAGTCGAATCAAAGTGTTGGAAAAGACTTTAAAACTATCAAAG
The DNA here is from genome assembly GCA_027575215.2 of Hydrozoanthus sils. Taxonomy (NCBI): domain Eukaryota; kingdom Metazoa; phylum Cnidaria; class Anthozoa; order Zoantharia; family Hydrozoanthidae; genus Hydrozoanthus; species Hydrozoanthus sils. Next base: position 6,617 of record JAOBRD020072486.1, read on the forward strand.
TACCAATGATAAAACGGCTTCAGTAGCTCTTTTACAAACAAGCATTACCAATTGAAAGCGATGTTTTATAGAAACAGCGAAATGCTCTCTGCAATTTTTGGAAAATGTCACAACTTTTTTGTCCTTTCTCTCCCGATTCGGTTGGAATTTCATTCATGGTCTTAAAATAAATGAGGTGTTGCCTTCGTTCTAACATCTGTAAGTGGTCAGATTTTTGCGTAAGCCAAGGATGATCCAATGTTGAGGTGACCTCGAGTCCTTCTGTCAATATCTACATGTTCTCCCGTGACTCCTTAAGTCAAATAATAAATTAAACTCCAACGTTAAATAACGTCAGCTAGTAGAAACACCTCCTGCTAAAGGTTTTCTAAATGTATAAGAACCCCACTAATGCACAAAGTTTTCCAAGTCATCCGTACTACATAAAACTATCAAGCTATAGCTTCATGAATACGAAGGGGAAATCGGAATGCTCAAGCTCGGTAAGCCTCACTTTTGTGCCTCCCACCCAGAATCGAACCCTTGGCTCCGCATGTGGGCTTAGATTTGTCGGTCTCAATCTGACTCCAAGGGTTTTTCTCCGGTTACTCCAAATTTCCTCCTTCAAAAAAATATCCACCCAGCTAAATCTATCTTGCTAGGGAGCTGTGCTCCGAGGTTGTGCATTGCCGTTTAGCGGCAGCCATTGTGTATGTGTACCTTGACTTTAGGCAATAACTCGCCTTTACATGCTTTTGGCCCGACCTCGCCCAGCTAGGTCCCTCGAAATAAAGTCCATGGTTTCAAGAAAGAATGATCAATTAACTCGCTAGACATATTATATTATTATCAGCACTCAGTAAACGAACCTGTAGGGAACGGAATGTGATACAGTTCCACTCTCAGTGTCGGGAAAATCCTATATGTCACCGGCACGATACGTATGGCGACTGTAAGAACTTTCTCTTGCAGAATATTTTTTGCAATGGATGATGTGTCTTTGTTCCCTTTGAAAACCTGTGAGCGGGAAAAACATTCGTAGCGAAACCAGTTCAACACTTGAAAACCGGTGAACGGGTAGACTATACAAGCAGTTTTAATAAACAGTCTTCGTTCACTATCTATGATCAGCTCTCAGCTTCGCTTCGATCGTGCAGTAGTGAATTATCTCTATCATTGTACGGTAAGCGCGTGCGTTTATTTGTAACAAAAATACGAACAGTCTCTAACCGACCGTAATTATTGCATGTTAACCCTTGGCCTGCTACAACCTGGTGGTGGGATTTTGTTGGGATAAATATTTATGACGTATATACTGCTTAACAATTACATGTAATTGCTTTCTTGTTAAGTGTTCAGTTAGTTTATCTATTACTAACCTTATTCAGACTGGTGAGGGGGGGGGGGGGATTTTCCGACTTTTCCTAATTTGTTTTGGCAATGTATTGTTGGTAGTAGTGACTTTGAGTCAAGTAATTGTGAGTTGCCATATGGTAAAGGATGTTGATTGTAAGTTTTTTTCAATTTTTTGCTGTTTTCTTAGTTTTTTTTATAGTATGTCATAAATCTTTCTCTTTGCTTTGTAAATCAGTGACACGTTTAATTATGATTAAAACTTTTTCTACTGACATCAAATCTGACGTCATTTGAAAATAAGATGTCAACAACATAATTTTTTTACCCGAATTGTTTTACAATAATGTTGACTTGAGGCCGATTTGTGCAGTGTTTCTAGCATTTTTATTCGAAATAAAATTGAAACTTAACTCAGAAGTCAAAATAACCTAAATATTTATGTTTTCAAAAGCTACAACGGTACCATGATAATTTAGGCCTGAAAACACTTTTTGATCCTTTCACTTTGGATCAAATCTTGTAAAAAAGAAAAACAGCATTGACACAGCTGACATGCATTAAAAGCCAATAATTTCAAAGGTTTAAATCAAAAAGCCTAAGATTAAAAAAAAATTGTGAAAAATCATGTAAATTTACTCGATGTGACGTCATACAAGGACACTAATTACGTTAATCGAGTTAACTAGACAAGTTCTATCTAACCTCTGAGTTACATGACAATAGCATTAATAGATCCAGTGTTACGAAGGGGAGGGGGGGGGCTTTTGAAGCCCTCCCCCCCCCTCCCCTTCCCAATCGCAAGAACCCAGAAAAAGCTCAGTCTAAATAGAGTTAAACTACAGATCAAGGGCTAAATGAAGTTTGAAAGGAAGCAAAAGAACTGGTTAATTTGGTTTTCTCTTGATTCCTGATTTTTCCCTCGATTTCTTCTCGGGAAACATCGGGACTCTCGGGGAAAACAAAATTAATTGTTTCCCTAGGGACTATACATTAATTGTATGTTATCTCACCTGAACAGATGAACCTTCACCATAAAACGCCCACGTAGTTTTATTTAAAGAAAACTGTAGTTTGTACGTTGTGACCCACTCATGTACTTCTTGAACACGTTTTACATTCCCGCCATTACCCTGTGTAGCTATAGCATAGATAACGTACAATCTGGCAAGGTCGATCTGTAGGTAGGCAGTGTTTTTGTAAGCTTCCTTAGGTGCCCAGCCGTGCGGATCATTCAGTCTGGCACTTGACGGATTATATCTATAGTCGTATACAGATGGCGAGGAAAATCGACTGCTTGGAAATGCCGTTTTATTTGAAATACCAACGGCTTTTGTTGTATCTTCTATGAAACGTGAGCGTCAAAATGTTTTAGTTATAAAATTAGCTGTACTGTTGCATGTTGCACTACAATGATTACGTTTGCTAGTTTATTTTAAAGTTCTTGCTAAATGAAACCGCGTCAAAGAGATTTATCAGCACCGCGGCACTAGCCTGCGTAGAGGCTGTTTTTAGGGGACAGACGAAGCGTCCATCGAGCGAGCGCCACCAATGACGGATTTGTTTCTTCCCTAAAACAGCCTCTACACATACTATCGCGGCACTTGTTTCTGTTTTACAGCTATTTTGTGCTATTTTATTTCTTTGTATCAAGTATTGTAACAAAGTTGCGACGTTAATTAGTAAGATAATCTTCAAGTAAGCGAAGTGGCGCTTATTTGAGAGCAGCGCATGTGTACTTATAAGTTGCACAAATGCGGCAATTAGGCTACTTTCACGCAGAAATAGCCGAACCATACAAATAACAAAGGTACCATAAAATGCCCACATGATAAATGGCTGACAAATACTGCGATCTTAAACAGCCAGTTTCATGTAAACAAAAAATACTTTTGTGAGAAAAAAAGAGACGGTTCCTAGTAACAACATGTACGGTAAAATCTTTAGAACGAATAGAAATTTAACTGCTAGATGGTACCGTGAAAACTAAGCCTTATCAGAGCTTTTAGATAATTTACTGGGCCAGTTAGTCTCTCAAACTGCATCTTAATGCTTCGTAAACTAGTGCATGGTTGATAGGATTACCAAAAGGTTTGATCCCTGATGGTTCCCAGCGATCCAAGAAGGTTTTCGTAAAATATAAAGGACATTTAATGAACGAACAGGACGAGAATATAGTGGATTTTACCGCTATCTAAGTAGTGAAGTAGCAAAGAACGAAACGGCGATTCTTCTCACTCTGTCGCTAAAACGTTGTTTCGTGTAGCTTTTCTGTAGAATTACCGTTTCGCTTTTTCTTATGCAAGCTCAATAAGTATCGAGCTCTTTTCCCCTTATGGTTCAACGTTTTTCACTTATATATACATATATATAAGTGAATATATATTTTATGAAACTTTTTTGCGGACGAAAAGAGATTATCGAGCCCTCTTCTCCATATCGTCCAACGTTCATTTA
>JAOBRD020072701.1:0-26941 GCA_027575215.2 Hydrozoanthus sils
CCGTCTGGAAGGTCCAAAAATAAATTAGCCCCTGAGGGCTTGTTAGAGCGTTTGCGGTATATAGATGTAAAGAAGGTCAGCTTCAAACACAAAATTTATGTTTGTAGGATGTTATAGAAGCCATTAGAGATTCTGCTTTCGTGACGTCAGAATATCCTGTAATCTTGTCCTTTGAGAATCACTGCAGGTACGTTGCATAAGACGAATGCAGATGTACTACTGATAGCTTTATTCAAAGTACCTCTCAACTTTCTAGCTGTTTTAAATATTCTTTATTAATGTATCTTATTGGTTGTTTCTGTGGTTGTATGTGTTTTTGGTTAATGTTTATCCATACATGCTTGACTCAAACTGCTATGACCTGGGCTCGAATGCTAGCTATGAATCAAAGTTTGTCAATTTGACACAGAAATTTGTGCCGTCGAGCAATTAACTTATGAGCCGCCGAATAAGGAAATATAGGCTATTACCCTATTTTCGTTTTTTACTACAACTACTAGAAACCATTGCAACGTCTCTTTTACTCAAGGAATTTATCTATGGCTTTCGTTCAACCATTGTTCAGCAGCGAAAAAGTTTCCCCCACAGACAGACTAAGAATCCTGAGAATAATTTGTGATTTGAATATCAAAAGACGACTGAAAAGGATTCTGGTAGTTTTAGTTTATGGGGAAACGATATGCATCAACTTTACAACATTAAACAACATGAAACTTCTAAACAAAATTCCGAACCAGCGCAATTCCTCACCACAAACCCAAAACACTGATATAAAGGGCATATTAACTTCAATAAATTGTCTTCAGAAGTAAAATGATGGAGTTTTTGTTTATCGTACGGGAAATTTCATCTTTGAAATACATTCTTTCACTACAAAACTCTTCCTCACTACTAAAGATGACTGCTAGGTCAAAAACGTTTTAGAAATTCACAAAAAATTAAAAACTTTTTAGCCATGGCTTTAAACATTTTAAAAGCAAAATATACTGTGTGTATTTTTGTTATATATATTCTTTTCTCAAAATATTAATCTGAAGTAAATGAGTTTATGGTTGTTTACCATTTACATTGGAAAACCGGTTGGTCAACGATTTGTACAAATGGTAAGCAGAAACCCCAAGTGAAAAATTTCCTTTCAGGATTGGCGCGTACCATTTATTGCAGAACATCTAAATTACCGAGAGGGCCTAAGACGAGTTTGGCCTGTTTAAGATGGCAGCTGAAATGAGGTTGCAAATTCTTCATTTAACGATTCAAGATTTGTTTCTTGATAATAAGAACGATGAAGAATTGCACTTGATAAAAGCCATTGCAATCTTCATGAAAAGAGATTCAAAGAGAGTTGTTGGTTTTCGAGGTTGTGGCTCCGTCGTATTCAATAAACTCGCAACTCGAATTACGTAACACGTGACACACTTCAAAACTGGAGTAGGGCTTGGAACTGCCGGAGAGCAACAAATGGTAAACACATTTTCCGTTTGGAAATTCCGATTGGCAATTTTGGACGGCCTTTCAAGAAGTTCCGGTTATTTGGAAAATTTTCGGTGAGACAAATCAAAATAGTCTTACTATTTACATTCCAACCGAAATTTCCGAAATTTTGTGGTAAATGGTAAAAACACTGTCTCTTGTCTTTACCCGTTCTTTTCTTCCTAGTAAACAACAGCAGCTAAAGATGGCGATATACTGTACAGAGATCTTTGGGGACATGTTGCTTGGGAAACCGCTTGATAACTTTCCAGTAAGTTAAAAACTAATCAAAGCTTTAATAAAAAGTAGATATCGTTTGGTAACGTAATCGAGGCAAATTTCTTCTTATGAGGGAAGAAAAATGACTGGTTGGAATAATCCTACCCCCCCCCCCCGACTACTCAAACTCAAACCCGAGGGAGGGTTAGATGACTGTTTTTCGAGGAATTGGATCAACTCGACGCGTCAGAATGAAATCATAGATAAACCCAGTATTACGCGTTAAAGCTTTTAGCTGAAACTTTTGTGCAACAACGAGCGAGGCAAGTTTCACAAAGCGACGTCACTACACGGTGAAACTCTTGTTTTTATCGCAACTTTGAACGTTGTAACTGTTGTAGAAGTAGAAAGCGGTTCAACTTTTCGTAAGACCTGTCTCGCAACGATAATTCAAAAAAGTTTCATGAAACCGACTATGTTACAAGGCGCAACACCTGCTGAAACTGGTTTTGCATTGTTGTTGGAAACAAGTTTTAGTTAAAAGCTTCAACGTGTTACAGCAGCTTAAGGTATATTGCAGCATTTTGTAAGTTACGTTTTCTTTGCAAATGTTCGTTCGTGAAAAAGAATGTATATTCTTTTGTCTTGAATACTTTGAAATCAGTTTAAAAAGAGAACTATGGTAGCAAACTCTAAAGACAAATTCTTACTTTACCCTTAACTGAACATGTTGTCGTACTTAACACTTTGTATCTCTTAAGCAGAGTGAAAAAGTTATTTGGTTATAGAAATTTATGTTAGAAAAAGGCTACTTGATCGAAACGAGCAAATCCACAGACTTTGTAACACTGCTATACTGTCGTCGTACAGAATGATTAACTCCCTGATTTAGTGCCATACTGAGTTCGGCTTGTAATGAGTTCTTAGTTAACAGAGTTGTTTGGTTTGTCATTAGCTGGAAGAAGGCAAAAGCCTCCCATCACCAAACGCTTTAAAAGGTAAAATCCTTATCAAGAACAAGAGATTGAAGCCGGAGCAAGAAGCAGAAGGCGACTCTTTTGTGGGTAAGCTGTTGTGTTACAAAACACGCCGTTTCCAACTCGTGGTGAAGCGTAAGAACTATCTTTGTGGGCCAGTGTCACTCACTCATTCACTCGTTAGCAGCGCATGTGACTCGACATCGCAGGCTCAGAACATCGGGGAAGTCAAACAAAGTCGCTAAAGCCATTACCGTGATTTTTGTTATCCACGCGTACTCTTGTTTGTGGTGCAATTAGTTTCTTCTTAAAACACAATTATACTAGCGGGTTACTTTGTCTAAGAGATGGTGATCCTTGAATAGATTTTTGTTGTTGAAAAGTCTGAATTAACTTAGGATATAAGGAACTAATGAACAATTATCAAAGCAGTTTTAATGGTTTCACCTTGTCAAAGAAGTTGTTTCGGGAATTAATGATGTAAAGTACCTTGCATGTCTAAAGTGAAAAAGTCCAAGGAAGACAAATAAGATTTCTTTCTGTGGTTTACAGATATCAGCGAAGTTTGCAGCGATTCTGAACCAACAGAAGTCAATGATCAAAGTAAGACGGTGGACACTGTTGAGGAGACTCAGGACGTCGATGATGAGGTTGATTTGAACAAGGATGACGGAATCGATTTGTCCAAGCTTGATGTTGAACAATCGCTTACCGAAGAAGAATTAGACAGAATTATCAAGTTTGGCCGAAGATTATCATTTCACCTTGTCAAAGAAGCGACTAGCGCTGCTGTCGAATCTGTTAGAGTCTCTTCAGACGATGAAAACTACTGTTCTTTGTCAGAATACTCGTCATATTTGATATCAAGAATCATGCATGATGGGTTGAATGGCTTCAGTAAAGAGGCTGTTGGCAGGGTGCCAAATGGTAACAGAGAGGGACTCTGCAATGGTGAAGGAGGCTGTCTTTGTGAAACGAACGATGAATCTACCGAAACTTTTTCCAGTGCGTCATCAGAAGACACAGTGTCTGTAAAATCGGGAAGTGGTGACTCTAACAGGGCGTCTATTGCATCTACTTTGAGTCAGTCCAGTTGTCAGTCTGAGGAAACCGTTGGTAATTCTACTGAGGCTCCTCACACACCAAGCGTACAGACACCCACTTTAACAGTCACTCATTTCCACTACAACACACCAACAGAAAAGAAAGAAGTCGAAGAAAAAGCAGAAGTTCAACAACCTCCCGAACAACGCCGAAACAGAGATTACAAACCAAACACAAGCACACTAGAATCTATTAAGGAAACAAGTGAGAACGGTGAAACTGAAAACAAATGTGATGTTAACAGAATCGAGAAGACCATCAGCGAAACTACAACTACAACTGTTGTTAATGGTTATAGTACTGAAGAAAAAAACTCGTCAGCCAACTTCAGTTCGAAGAATGATACTTTTAGAAGTCGCAGTAATGCCTATTCAACGTCAGTGTCTTATTCAGAGAGAAAGGATTCGACGGCAAGTGAACATACGCCTTCTTCGAGGAAGGAAAGCAACGCCAGTACTCAGAGTATGGAATCAAACTCGGATGAAAGCGAGGAAAGAGACGTGATGGGCGAAGGTTTCAAAGGCAAAAGAGAACCTAGTGACAAGTCAAAGTTCGGAAGCTCCGTTCGTCAGCATTATATGATGAAAAAGGTAAAATTGATTTCTTTGTTAAACTGCTTGGTCTCTTAGGTAGAACAAACTCTAAGGAAACACAAAACTATCCTATCCGAATGATCCAAGAATACAAGAACTCAGCCATAGAACAGTATTCAAATTACATATCTTATGTAAGAGATATTCTCACAACAACTCGATTTTGATGTGGATTTCGTCGGTGGATTCCGTTTGTTCAGCCTCGCTGTCCGTGCTCCCCCCACACACATCACATTATTGCTGCAACGTTCTTTTCTCATAATCCAGTAGGTTGACAACAATATGTATTCGAACTCTTTACAGAAAGGACTGAAATCTGATTTGGAAAAGTTCACAAATCTCTTAACCAAGAATTAGACGTTAAAGATATTGCAAAAATTAAAGGGACAAACGTTACTTTGAGAAAGAAATTTTCGTCGAGTTAAATTTGTAGACAAAATATGCATCTTTATTCCCTGTCAAATACATTCTCGTTAATAACAGGTTTACATTATACCTGTGGTAACAACTGGTTTCAGCAGTTTCAAACAAACGCACGCGGACTGCTTCTTTTCTTGAAGACTTAAGTTAGAGTTCCCTTTCATCAAGGCATAGACTGTTTTTTGATAAGCAATTTTATGAGCCTAACTAATTAACTTGGTAGAGTGAGTGCGATGGAGAGGTCGTCTGCTTACTTGCCTGCTTTGTAAGCGTTTCCGTTGAGTTTTAGCGAGACTTTCGCTTTTTGCCGCACAAAATTATGGGCGAGAGCAAAAAACGCAAGCTGTTCCTCCCCTTCCCTCCCGTGCCCCGTCTTTTCGTTTTTTTGCTTTTGTCCAAATTTTCGCGCGGCCAGAAAAAAACTTCACCAAAACTCAACGGAAACACTTGCTGTACAGGCTAGCTGCTTGCCAGTATAGTTGTTTGTCGGGGTGAACATTTGGACTTCACGTAACGATAATCTGAAAGTTATCTAACGTTGGTTCTTGTTGATTTTGGCAGCCATCACGAGCTGTGAGCCTGACACCCGATGACCTCTCGGAGATTCTGCAAGTTTACACTCATCACTCACACACACCGGGCAGCATTCATCCCCGCCTTTCTGCTTTGGTCAACTACATTCATCCTGTGGCGTTTGCAGGCTTTGAAGAGGCCGAAAGTAAGTGGTTATCCAGGTCATGGACCCATTTAAATATTTTCTTTCAGCCATCACAAAACTGAATGCGTTAATGGTTGTGAGAGAGAAAATTGATCAAAGAAAACCTTTAAGGGTTTACCAATCCCATTGTGTTACAAGTAAAATACAATGAGCTAAAACAATTTATTTCTTTCCCACTGATTCCGTTTGCTGTTCAAACAACCAGGGTCGAGTTGTTCAAAGCTTGATCAGCAAAAACCCTAAAATAACTCTCTACAAAACCAAGTGGTTATCAGGGTAATTACCCATGGAGCAGGGTTATTTAGCCTTGAATAACCTTTCTAGTTTAGCTGACGCTCTTGTGTTTCTAACGCGCAACATATTACATCTACAGAAAAGAATTTTTCACATCATATGTCTTCATTCAACGAATCAACTGGCTTTGGTTTACTGAAAGCAAGCCCAACGGAGTTTATCAAGTATCCTTGTTCAAGAGTAGTTGGTAACTGAACGAAGAAAGGCGTTTATTTCTGTTAACACCATACTTAGGGTTGACAAAGCAGTTTGTATTTCCATTCCTAATTTATGGCAATTAAAAATACGAAGTTTTGCTAGCAAACAAACTTAAAGGGGCCTAGTAACAAAATGAACTTAGAAGGCGTAGTTTTTTTATGCTGGTATCGTTATATCTTGATTTTGAAGAGAAATTCTACAGTTGTTTGGTGAAAGCACTGAATAAGATGATTTAGGAAAATCCATTTTATATTTTAGCTCTTGTTAGTCGATATGAGTTACTCTTTGTGTTAAGTGAAATACGTAACTTAAGTTAAAAAGACTCATCAATATCTTAACTTTGATCAGTGATCGTCTGAGATCACTTGTCATTGGCTTGGATCTCTTATCGTCTTTGATCTTTTATCAGTCTTGGATCATTGAAGAACTTTAGAGATCACTTTTCATTTAGGATCTCTCATCGTCATTACTGAGATCATATTCGAACATCTTAGATCACTCACTGTAAGCTGGGATCACTTATCATTATGTAGATCACTCAATCATCTTGGATCACTTATTATCATCAAGATCACTCACCGTCATCTGGGATCACTTATCATCATGTAGATCACTCATAGTCATCTTGGATCACTTGTTATCATCAAAATCACTTATGGGCATCTTAGATCACTCATCGTCACCTAGGATCTTTTTTGTCTTTAATCTATCATCATCGCCTTCAGGATCATTGTTCACCTGTGATCACCTATCATATAGGATCACTCATCATCATCTTGGATCACTTATCATCATCTAGGATCATGCATCATCATCTAAAATCATTTTTTAACATCCAGATCACTTATGAACATTTCAAACCATTCATGGTCATCATGGATTACTTATCGTGATCTGGAATCTCTTATCATCGTTGATCTTTCATCATCGCAGTTACGGATCATTGAGTAATTTCTGAGATCACTTTTCATTTAGCATTACACATCGTCATCTGGAATCATTGATCACCATCTGAGATCACTTTTCATGTCGATCATTCATCGTCTTTACTGAGATCACTTATGAACATCTAGATCATTCAACGTTATCTAGGATCCCTTATCATCATCTAGCATCACTTATCATTTAAGGTCACTCATCGTCATCTAGGATCACTTATCGTCTATGATCTTTCTTCATTATCTTGGATTAGTGATCACCATCTGAGATCACTTATCATCTAGATCACTCATTGTCTTTGCTGAGAACACTTACGAACATCTAAGATGGGATCTGTTATAATCACCTAGGATCACTTGTTGTCTTTGATCTTTCATCATCGCTATCTGAGATAACTTATCTAGGAACACTCATCTTGTTATCAAGGATCATTTATTATCTCTGGTCTTTGATTGCCATCAGGGTTCGTTGATTACTGTTTGAGATCATTGATCACTTATCATCATCATTCGGAATCACTTAACGATATCTTCAATAGCTCATCATCATGGACCATTCATCATCATTTGAAATAATTGATGAGTCTAGTCCAAGAAGTGCAACCCTACCCCCATGCAAGTAGCAAAGGTATGACACATCATCACTTTGTTGCAGATTTTCGTTGGTACACAGTTTATTTGTCCTTAAGTAATCTTTTCTCAGATATAACCGGCGCCAAATGTCCAGAATCTACCCCAAGGGAAGTCGGGTAGATTCTAGTAACTACAACCCGCAGGTGTTCTGGAACGTTGGTTGCCAGATGGTTTCGTTGAACTTTCAAACCTCAGGTAAATATCTAAAATAGATAAAATCTTAAATTTTAACAGTTTTTACGCCATTAGAATTATTAAAAATCATTAATATTTGAGCTTCTCTAATATAAGCCTTCATCGTTCAGTCTTTCTTTTTTAAGGTTTTCAGTTGTTGACTGTTGTAGCTTAAGGTTTCTTCTTGACAGAAAGAAGCTACTTGCTTATTTCTTTGCTAAAAAGTATTTAACAGCGGGGGTACGTCGTACTTTAAAGAGTTCCAGGTTTCAGCACAATAACTAGAAAAGTCTTTTGGTAACACTTTCTTCCTTCAGATACGGCTGATAATTGTTTAAAGAGCATTTTCAACCATTGTTGGTATTGTGTCAAACGTGCAGGGTTTTGGGGTAACTCACTTCAGCTATGAATCAGCAGTAATGGACAAAGTATTTTTCACCGTTTTCACAGATCTTGCAATGCAGCTGAACAATGGAAAGTTTGAGTACAATGGCGGAGTAGGGTAAGCAGGCAATCGTTGTTTTTCCATTAACATCTCAAAGTACAATCACGCATGAATGGCTTTGATGATGATTGGATTTTACCGTATTTCAATCAACCAATAATTTATATATTCACGTTTCGCCCAGGAGCTAGAAAGCTCGTTCAAAATACGAACATGCGTTAGAACTACATATATACAGACTATATAAAATAATTTATTGATGGTCAAGTATAAATACCAAAAATTACTAAAACTTACTAAAATTTACTAAAGTTATAAAATACTGTAGTTTAACATTCGTCAATATTAAGTTGAACACTTGGAAAAATGGACGAAACTGACGTTTTGGACGGTAGTCATTCGTAAATGTAAAGTGTGACACGTCAACTTCCATTTTTCCACGGTGTACGACTTAAAATATTTATCCAAACTGTTTCCATAGAAACAATGACTTAACATCCCAGCTTCATCACATTGTTTGTTTTCTCTCATCAGGTATCTTTTGAAGCCTGACCTGTTAAGAAGAGCCGACCGCCATTTTGACCCGTTTACTGAGTTCATGATCGAAAACACAATTGCCGCTTACGTTTCTGTAGAGGTAGGTAGAGAAAAGCTTGGTAAAATAGTGTAGTATGGTTTCGAAATGCCCGTTAGAGGACTTTCTTGAGTGCTTCAGTGAACAGTTTATCAGTTGTTTGTGCTATTAGACATTAAGCTTTTCGAGAAAATCAGATTGACCCAACTCTTATCCGCTTGTCATAACGGAGGTGGGGATAAGCGCCGGCATTATGGTCCACTTGGCTCTAGAAAGGATTTTGCTTTAGATAACATTTCTGTTGTGAATTGTAGTTTGATATTGGCAATCGTATGGAGTAGTAGTAGTTTAGGCGTTGTATAGAATAGTTGCTATATGGTCTGTTAGTGATAACTTGATATAAAACGCTGTGTGATATAATACGCCGTTTTAAGATATACATATCGAGATTTACTTATTTATTAACTCTGTTTGTTATTTCTTTCGACAAAGGTGATCTCTGGACAATTTTTGTCCGATAAGAAGATATCAACTTGTGTTGAAGTGGATATTTACGGGCTTCCGACGGACACGGTCAGGAAAAGATACAGAACAAAGATAGTACAAAACAATGGAATGAACCCAGTCTACGAGGAAGATGAGTTTGTTTTCAGAAGGGTGAGTTCATTTTTTGCGAATATGAAGTATATAGATAAAAAAATTCTGAATATTCTTGGTTACACACACTCTCCCCAGTCTACAAAGCGCTGCGCGGCAGTTGAGCATCATATCGAGACCGAACAAACACTGCACTTCACATTGACAAAGGACTCTGGGTAGAGTTGGAAAGCTTTGTACTTATTAAATTATCCGACTGGTGTATCTAAGAATATTCAGTTTGTTATTTTGTCCTAGTCAAAGAATTTACATTTACTTGGTGACGCCGATTTTGAATTGCTTTTTTCAGAATTCAAATAAGCCCTGCTAGCCTCGTTTTGGGTAACATTATTTTGAAAGTTTAACTCAAGAACGAGGCTAGTAGGGCAAATATGAATGGAGACAAAATTGTCGTTTATGAATAAGGTCTATTGATAATTTTTTCCCAGGTTTCTGTGGTTTGTTTTTTTCTTATTGAAACATGCCTTGATATTACTGTTTTGTTGTTTTCCCACTGACAGGTTGTATTCCCCGAGCTAGTACTTTTGCGCTTTGCGGTGCTGGATGACAATGACAGACTCATCGCACAGAGAGTTCTGCCATTGGACGGGCTGCAGGCAGGTTAGAGACTCGGAAAATATCTTTGGCAACCCTGAATTATGTTAACTCCAATTATTTCACTGACCCTACCCTTGCCCTTTAAGATGGGGGTTGGGCGTGGGGCCAGAAACTCCACCCGGTAAAACACTTCAGAAACATTAACGAATGACATTAGTCCGTTGACGGCCAATGCTCATCACTGAGCGGTGGGAATAAGTAAAAGTATTCTATTGTAAAACTGCATTATTAATCGCCGCTTGGTTAGCCCAGTTGGTAAGGCGCCAGTCTGTCGTGCAGGGGGCCCGGGTTCGATTCCCGGTGCCGGACCTTCACTCAGGGTCTTAAAATAACTGAGGAGAAGGTGCTGCCTTTGCTTTAACATTTGCAGAAACGGTTTGACCTTCGCGTTTTCTACAATAAGGTCGTTAAACCATAGGTCCCGGGTGGCAGACCTCGAAGGGGACCTCGAGTTCCGTATTGCCTGTTCTCCCGTGACTCTTAGAGCCAAAATGTTATTAAACAAAACAGTTGTTAACCTTTATTCATGTTATACCCAATAAAACACAGGTTATCGCCATATCCCGCTAAGAACGGAGTCCAACAGCCCCCTTTCGTTGTCGTCATTGTTCTGCAAGTTCACTTTAAAGACGTATGTCCCGGAGACTTATCGAGGTAATACTAACCTTGGACTAACAACTTCATGTATGTTAGACTTAAGTTCTTACATCTGCGATTATAGGTTCTACATGCGCGAGAAAACGTGCGAAAATGTATAGGTCACCGACCGATCTGCGTCCAAAGTTTTATTTAGATTTCTAAATGTCTCTCAATGCTCAAAAGGTGTAGATGTTTAAGTGTGAGAAGGCTGTTTTGTTGGAGTGTATTTTTTGGTTTCTCAATATTCTTTGCTATGGAAATCAGTGGCATTTGGTTATGCAAAAGTTAAATGGAAAAGTCGTGGAATTTCGTTTCTTAGTCACAGTTAACCCAATAGAAGCAAGGTTGAATGTCGGCATTCATATTATAAGCAAGTTTTAATAACTGTCAGCGAATAGCATTAACAGAGTTCGTTACATAAAAACATTTTATTAGAGTCACATGCAGAATAGATGATTATCTCAAAATACAGACCCTTGGGAAGTGCTTAAATTGGCAATACCACAAACTACTTCTTTAACTAACAACAGGAAGAAAGGTTACTTTACATTGACGATATCTATCGAAATATTTAAACTGCCTTAACAGACATTAGTTTGAAACAAACGCCCATCACAGAATTAAGAACAATTCTGCTTTTGCAGCTCTTGTTGACGAGCTCTCTGAGCCAATCAAATTCCAATCTGCTGCAGACAAGCGTGCGGCTCAGATGCGGGTCTTTGGCATCGAGGATTTGGTAAGTATGTTTTGGGTCAGACACTGCTGACAGTACGAGGCCGAGCGGTTAGCGTGTTCGACTCGACTGGGTTGCGTCACTTTACTGGACTCGTTCCAGCCGACTCAGCTGTTTAACAGTATCCAGACCGGGGGGGGGGTTAAAAAGTGCCCATGATTATTTCAAATTAAGTGTCACCATTCCCTAAGCATTCACCCAATTGCTTACAAATTTTATGCCTTTTCCTCAAATTCATTAGGGAAGAGAAATATAATAAAATTTTGTAGTTAACAAATCTGCTGTTGCCATGGTGACCATTTATCAGATGTGTGTGTTTTTTTCATTTCTTTGGCTTTTTCATACCTTTGGCACATATTTTCACAAATAAGAACTAAAAGGAACCTTTTTAGCCGAGAAGTCAATTTGTTTATTTTATGTTAAAAAATAAATCGATATCTGTTAAATTTATGACGTCATAGGTGTTGCACAATAAGTCTTCGAAAGTTGAATATTTTAGAAATTACACATGATAATGACGTCATCACAGCTAGTTATGCCAAGTTCTATTCAATTTTTTCAAAAATATTTGTAATTTGAAATTTTTTTAACACATATTCGAAATCCAGCAACATTTTTTCACAACCCCCTGCCCCCCTCCTTCAAACTCAATAAACTGAAAAATAATAATAAAAAATTTAATCAAAAACACAACCACAATTAAAAGAAAAGTTCAGAGATCTTTGGGCTGTTTTGTTCATTAGAAAACATTTCCGCAAAGCTTTGAATAATTGGATCGTTAGAAAAGTGAGTTTTTGAAATTATGACATAATGACGTCACAGTGACGTTTAACTTCAAATTTATTCTTTTGTGGTACACTCGTAGGTCATAGGAGGTAAAGAGCTCCGATAAAATTTACACCAGAAGTAAGTTATTTTGATAAGTTTATTTCAAGGTTAGTAGTGCGAATTTGAACATAGACCAAAGAACATTAAATTTGACGCCATTTTTGAATATGGTCTGCAAAGAAACATGTTTAATATGAATTTGACGAGTTGTGCTAGAGCCCCATATACTTGGCCAAAGCAAATAAGGGCGTTATCCAAACGTATTCTTCGTTTTCAAGCATTCCCTCAAGAGACGCCAGAGACAAAAAGACGAAGCGGCCATGTGTGTTCAAACAAAAGAAATCATCAAAATTCTTTCGTTCAAGGACACCAACATGACCGCAATGACGTCAGGTAAAAACGAAGAATTCACCTCGGGAGGGAAAATGGCTGACATAAGGAAACATGTTTGATAAAAATTTGATATATTTTGACAGGAAGTGCCTGATATGGGTATACCGTGCTCCCCCGCCGCGAAGAAAGACAGTGTCTCCTACAAAGGAATCTCGCTCTCAAAGATCAAGGCCAACTCGATGACGTCAATCGCTAGTATCGGGGGAGGCAGAAACTCGCGCGAGTCCATCAGCTCCCTCAGCAATGGAGGAAAGCATTGCTATGGCTCGGAGCTTTCACTACTTCAGGAGAACAATCTGCCACCGAAAAGTAAGTTTGTATAAGCCAACATATATTTGTTGTTGTTTACCATTTTTGACCATTAGTGGAGGGGTTAGTGCAGTGGTAAGATCTCCGCCTCCCATTCCAGAGGTCCCCGGTTCGATCCCCGCCCTCGTCGAGGGTTGAATTTTTGGGCGACTTTCTTTCCCTAAAGTCCCATCAGCTTTCCATCTTCCGGACATATGTGGACCACTTTGATGCAGCTGCCAATTGCGCCAATATGATTTTTGCTTCTGGTTAGCTGGGGATAAAACTAGTCATAAAAAGCGTTTTGAGCATATCCGTAGAGAAAGAGCGATATAAAGTGTATCACTTTACTTCACTTTACTTCTGTTGAGTTGCTGATGTAAATTGCGATCTCTCAGAATGAACAAAGGCTGCAAGGCAAGTAACAGCAAAGTACAGTTCGTGTAATGTAAATACTAATATGAACAACCTCTGTCCACCTTGCAACAAGAATACATACCTAACGAAGAACATTAATAGACTATGGCGTAGTGGCCGAGCGGTCACCGTGTTTGACTTGTAATCCTAGGGTCGTGAGTTCGAGCCCCGGTCAGATCACTGTGTTGTGTCCTTGAGAAAGACACTTTACCCGACGTGGTCCAGTCGACTCAGCTGTATAAATGAGTACCAGTTCTGCTGGGGGCTAACCTGCGATGGATTAGTGTCCTGTCCAGGGGGAGTCGAAGACTCTTATTCGGTTAACGCAAAGGGAACCGGAGATACGCGACCGTCTTATAGGCCGCTTGGCTTGATGAAGGATTTAGCTTCAGCTTAGCAAACCCTATTAGCCTCTAATACGTCAAAGAATGCCAATTATAACCCATACTTTTCTTGTAAACAGTGAAGGATAATTTTCTATATTCAATAAGTTGCCATCAATTCCTTTTTCCCATTTCCAAATGTTATTTTTTGTACGAGTTATGTAAGTTAGCTGTTGAAAACTTGCTAGAGTTGGATTTGAATTTGGTTGTTTGTGGTAGAATGAAACGCCACTCTACTTCCACCAAGAGAAAATAACTCAAGACAAAAATTTACACTTTATATCTTCTTCTAACACCACGGGTTCGTTTTGCAGGAGAAATCAAATTTCTCCCAATCACCTTGGAGGAGCTCAGAAAGGATCGGGTACGTATTGTGAGGATCATTTTGAATATTGATTTGCAGTGGTTTTGTGTTATCCGTACCCATGCTGCTCCCAGATATGAGACCATGTCATTTAAAATCGCTTTTCAAAATACTTATTGAAACTTTTGATTAAAAACTCAAACGTTTTCGACTAACAAGTCAAGATATTATGGTATATGTTCAGCCGCCATTTTTGCTGGTACGGTGGCTTGTTTAGCACTTACGTCATTGACGTCGAATTTCATTGGTTGATTTCAGGCTTACGTAAGAGAAAACAAGAAACAGCAGAGAGAAATGGAAAGCCTTAACAAGAAATACAACAAAGTAAGAACGCGGTTTCAGTGGCATTTCCTATCGTTGTACGTATCTTTGTGTCACTCTAACGCGAGAAATGATTTCTTCGCAAAACACACTTCAACCGTTCCACTCCTATACTTTAACCTTACTAGAACTTTAGTAGCTGTCATCTGGTTTAACATGGTCGTCTTGGTTGGCTAATTAAACAAAATTGTATTGAATGTGGTACTGATGTATATGAAGGTTCATCTGTATTGGTTAACTGATCATCAATGAAACGTAATAAACTTTGAGTCGCAGTACAGTTTCATTGAATGGGTTACTGGTCTCCTTTTGCAACGGGTTCTTCTGAAGAACGCCAATATTCTTTTTGCCATGCTTTGGCCGAATTTAGGAAAGTCAACTGGGGAAGTGAGACGGCACACATTTGCGCAGCTCCATGGTCTTATGCGGATCATTACTTAAACGAAAAGTTTTCCTTATTAGGAAAGGTTGTCGATGAGGAAATGGCACACGAAACAGTTGGAAAAACTGGTAATGAGTTATGAGAAACTAAAAGAAAACGCGCGAAAGACGTACGAAGGGGCAGCAAGGAAAACAAGGTAAGAAAACTTTCGACAACTACTTCTTTGTTTTATCATCGGAATGATACCTTCGCCACCACCATCATTTTCTTTTCATCACTTTTATCGTCTTCACCACCTTCATCATCAGTTTCATCAACATCTTCATCGCATGACCATCATAATCATTATCACCATCCTCATCAGCATCATCATCACCATCATAATCATCATCTCCATCATCATCAGTTTCATCTACATCACTCTCTTCTTCACCATCATCGTTATCGTCACCATCATCAACACCATCATCACCATCACCATTGTCCAAGTTGTTTTCATCTTATTTGTTCGTCACCGTTAAGTTTTGCATCTATCATCTTCATCACCATTTCCGTCATCACTTTGTTGCCGTCATCATCGTTTTTCGGCCATCGTGACCTCACATCATCTCAACCATCATCATCATCTCTACCATCATCAACACTATCATTATTTTTACCATCTTCACACTGTCGCTTTTGTCATGTTCACATTCCTCCACCGCCAACATCTTTGTCATGTTCATCACCATGATCAACAAAACGACCATTCACTGTTTAAAATTGTTTTATGCGGGGCTCAACCGTTTTGGTTTGTTTGGTTGGTGGCCTGAGTTAACCAACTCGGACCCAATGTTTAACTTGGAATTACAATCAAATCAGTCAGTACCAGTTGGAATGGTGAGAATATAAAATCAAACTTTTCAGCTACAGCTCCAATCTAATTCCCATGCACTCGCAACCAATAACCACAGACACATTCAAATAACCAAATCCTACCTTCACTCCAAACCCCAGCCCACCAAAACACAACCCTTACCCCACGCCCATTTCGCACACAGCCAAATCCCCAACCCTACCGTAAAAAAAGCTGTTTGTACAAGAGATTTAAACAAAGAAAAAACTTGTTGGAAATCGAATCATTGTATGTGTTCCCAAAGGAAAAAGTCTGAAGCTGTTTCCGGTTCTGTTTTCCAGCAAAGAAGGCCAAGTGGAACTAAGAAAAACCCACGAAGCGAAAATTGGTTATCTGGGTAGAACACAGAGGGAAAAGGTAAGGCCAGTGATGTAATGAAACCAACAGAGCGTCGATATTTTCAAACTTTCTTCTTGCGAGTTTTGGGAAGCTCGCCTTTCGAAGGTTTACACTTCTTCGGAGGGATCGTCAGTGTGAGAAACTAAGACGGCAAAGAAGTTTTCAACAGTCTTTCTTCGTTTTCCGAACCACTTTAACGAAAATATTCGGATCTTATACTTTCGGACATTAAATTTCGGACAAAAATTTCGGAAGTTTTGCCAGTAAATTTTGGACAAACGACGGCTCTAAATTTATCATTAAAACGCAGCTGTTTTACAACTGGATTTCTTCAGTCTGCTATTTTTAGTTTACTATGAATCGCCGACGGAACACCCTGTCAAGAGTAGTGAAGCAGTTTGTTTCAAAAGTTAAGACAAACCCAGAGGAGCCGAACTTGTCGACTTAAAGCCGGAATCTGTCATTGTATTAGAAGACGATGAACCCGAGTTGTAAAACTAGTTTTGATATTAAGTCAGTAATTAAGCATATTTCAACACTTTTGGATATTTTAATGTTCGGAAGTTCAATTTTTTGGACGATTAAACTTTCGAAGCTCTTTTGTTGTCCGAAAATTTATAGTGCGAATATTTTCATTTTTAAAGTAACTACTCTCCGCCATAGGTAATCGTTTTTTTCTGTGTTTTAAACAAGTTAAATGTGCTAGGTGTGCAACGTAGGGTTTTTCGAGGTTCCTTCCGATAAGGAATATTTATTTATAAACTTTAGAATGATTTACAGCTCTTTAAATTTCTTAATCTAATAGTTTGTTGTTTTTAGGCCAATGAAATTCTGACCTCTCAAACAATGGAATGGACGAAAATGATAAACAGCCAAGTCCAGGAAGAGAAAAGCATTTACGAAACCCAAGCAGACGAGGTATGTCAGTTGTTTTAGTGTGGGGAAGCAAAAGGAGGATTACCACGGGGATTTAAAACAGATATTCTCCGGCTGTAACTAATTCTTACTCAAAAACATTGTTAGAAGAGTTCATTAGTTCGTTAATTAAGGCGAATGGAAAGCAAGGATCTTAGACTTAAGTTGTTTTTTACGGTCCTATCTGTCACGTGTTTCCCATGGCAGAACAATGAGCTGCTCGTGGGTTATTGTGATGGGAAATTGGTGTCGAACTGTCGCCTCTCTGTATTTCTTTAACATATCTTGTTGTTTGCTGCTGTAGCTACTGGAAGTGCTAAAGAAAGTCTTGGATTACGGACACGACACACAAACCAAGGAGATTACAAACAAACATGATAAGTATGTCCTCCTTGTTCTGGATAGTATCTAGTTGACTTCATGTTCTAACAAAGTACCTTTTTCGTCACTCGACAACTTGTTTTACATTCGGACTGATATACAGTCGAACCGCTCAAGACTGACACCCAGATTGACAGACTTCTCTAAAATACGGACACCAAAACTTTGCCCCTGCTGTGCGTTTTCTCAGTCATTTACTGTATCTTAAATCTCTATAAGACGGACAGCTCTCTATGACGGACGGTTGAGGCCGGACCCGAAAGGTGTCGGTCTAAAAGAGGTTTGACTGTATAACGGCGAGTTCATAATTCAACTCAAATGAATGTCTTTACAAACCCAACTGAATTTTCTTATTCTTTTTTCTTTTTCCTTTAGGGAAAACCAGGAGCTCACCAAGGAGCAAACTAAACAGTCCATAAATTCAAGCAGGTTTTTGTTAAAAGACAAAACTATCAAATCTAAGGAAGAGCGAGAAAGGCGACAGCGACAACTTGACAAGAAGAACATGGCACAATTCCTTGAAGAAAGGAGAGGGGTAAGTATATCAAGTGTTTGAACAATTGATTGATTGACTGACTTGAATGATTGATTCTGGCCTGATTGATTGAATAATTTAGTGTTTGATTGGTTATGTGATTGACCGACTGTTTGATTGATTGATTAATAAACTTTTTGAGTGATTACGTGATTGATCGACTGTTTAATTGATTATTGTGGTCTGATTGATTGAATAATTGGTTAGAGCCTCACTCTCAGTAAGGTCATTTTCTGTGTAAGAATTGTTCTTTGTTGACACAAGTTTCTTTTTCTCAGAAGAAAAACTTCTGAGTCCCTAACGGGAATCGAGCCCATGACCCTCTGATTACTGTTCAGACGCTCCACCCACTGAGCTACAGGATCTCACATTGGGGGGGGAGGGGCAGGTCACTTAATTTGCTTCAGTAGATGGAACAGCGGGTTTATGTCCCGCTAACGGCTAGGTTCGTAGTCTTTTTATTTGCGTTTACTGCCACTGATGTCCACGTTTGTCGTGCTAGATTCCTGTTAGGGACTAACAAGTTTTTTCTTCTGGGACAAAGAAGCTTGTTGACAGCAAAAACAGTTCTTCCACAGTATTAATCCAAGCTGATAAACCATCGCATCATATAAGGTCATTTTCATTTCCAACTGAATTTGTTTTGTACTCTTACAAATTATACCTCAATACCTCAGTCGTGGTCCAGACATATTTGCTCTGTATAGTGTTTTTTAGGCCATGCTCAATTGGTTTATTTAAGCTACAATTTCAGACAAGACTTTGTTTTAACCATTTTTATCCATAGTCTTTTCATTTGCGTTTACTGCCACTGATGTCCACGTTTGTCTTGCTGTAGCTAAAAGAAAGACAAGAACGCGAGTTGGAAGAGTTAAAAAGCAAACATTCAGAGGAAAGAGAGAAACTTATCATCGAGTACCGTAAGGTGAGTTACGTCGTTTATTCCATGCGCCGTGAGTTGTGGATACTGTTGTTTAGTTTAAAATGAAAAAAAGTAGCCTGCATAACGAGCGTTTCTGATGAGTTTTGGCGAGATTTTCTTTTTTGGCCTCACGAAAATTATAGCAAGCGTTTCCTCCCCTCCCCCATTTCTTTCTCTCGTTTTTTGCTCTCGCTCCAATTTTCGCGCGGCCAAAAAAGGAAACCTCACCAAAATCCAACGTAAATACTTGTTATACAGACTAGAATGAAAGTCGGTTTTTGTTCCACAAATTGCTTTATGTAGAAAAAGTTACAAAATCAGTTCATGATTCTTGTTTTTGTACAAGAAATTATTAAGTGAAAACTGCTAACAGTTTTTTGCCCAGTTTTACTCTGACCATCTAATTTCTTTTACTAGAAAACTGAAGACCAATGACACCAGTAACTTTGTGTTTGTTATTGGTAACTAGTAGTAAACAGCACTTTTAAGGGGCAGACTTATATCTTTCATCACACCATCCTCAGACTGAACACTAAGTCGCAGCGTGGTCTAATCGTTTCTCATCGACACCAAGACTCATAGCTTTGACCGTTGTCCTGACAAATGGGTTTGTTTTTTTACCGCCGCCTGGTTAACCCAGTTAGTAAGGCACCAGTTTGTCGTGCGGGAGGCCCGGGTTCGATTCCCGGTGCCGGACCTTCACTCGGGGTCTTAAAATAACTTAGGAGAAGGAGCTGCCTTTGCTTTAACATCTGCAAACGGTTAGATCTTCACGTCTTCTCGGATGAGGACGTTTAACCGAAGGCCCAGTCTCTCGATCTCCTATAGGGGGACTTAAAAAAAGCCACAACACTTGTCGGGTGTAGGGTGATCCTGGTGTCGTGACCTGTCAACTACTAAGTGAGGGCAACTCTGAATGAATATCAATATGAGCGGTATAAAGCGGACTATCTAAGACCCACAATACCAAAGTCCACTGTATTAAATTGTAAACAGATGCTGGAAAGCCCTGATTGGGAGCAAGCTCCATTTCTAGAGTTCCATTCATGCAGCTTTCCTGAAGTGTGTGTTTTTCTTTTTTCAATTTCTGTTCTAGGTTGTATCGGAGCAGACAGAATCCATCCAAGCCAACGGGGAAAAACATCTCAAAGCTGTCCGAACGGCCTACCAGACGCTCCTTCCGTCGCACTAACCTTAACGTTACACCATACAGGCGTGAATCCGAGTTAGTAACCATGGTAACAGTTGAGATAAAACATATGGAGTGGAATCAGATTGGTGCCCATGGTAACACTGAAACGAAGACCAAAGAAATCAATCATAGAGTGGTGTTTTGTGTTGTGTTAGGTTGTTATTGTCTTTTGAATCTTTTGAGTCTACCTTCATTCAAGTTCATAGTTTATATTTCATTCCTTGCCTTTGGTACTGACGTTCAGTCACAAAACGAAGTCATTTTCATTTGAAAAACAAAAAGAGACCTTAAGCAACGAGAAGGGTGACGCCGATGACGACAGCAATAAACAAAAGTAAAACAATAGCTGCACGTTGGAATGCACCGTCGGGGTCACGTGCACGTTGTCGTCTTGGGAATGCACCGTGCGGGTCACCTGCACGCTGTCGTTTTGGAAATACAACATAAAAAGCTCAGTTTTTGAGTTTCTACCACCATGAGAACGACTTACAGAATAATACTATCTAAATTCATCTTTAAGAAGAACACTTTTATCTTTTTCTGTTTACAAAGCGTATCTCGGACAAAAGAGAAAGCAAATTATCCATACGTGATCGAAAAGGGCGAGCAAGGGCTGTGTGTTTTTATTGTAAGCTTTCGTTGTCGCTGTTGCCGTCCTCGTTCTTAAGCCTGGCTCACACTTGTGAGATAAGCACAAGCATAAGCACAAGCACAAGCATAAGCACAAGCATAAGCACAAGGAACCGATGTTCACACACGCGAATGAAATAAGATTAAGAAAATGAAAAGTATGCATGCGCAAAGTGAACTGGCGACAACATGCTTATGTTTATTTCACGGATGTTCACACTGGCGAAACTAACAACATAAGCATAAACACAAGAGAAAGAAAAATGTTTCTTTTTCTTGTACTTGTTCTTGTGCTTATACTTATCTCACAATTGTGAACCAGGCTTTCAGGTGTCTACTTCGAAGGCTCGGAGTCATGTTAAAGTTTAAGTTACTAAAAAAAAGTTGAATGAAAAAGCTATTAATTTTTTCCTGTCAGTTCAATCCAACTACTCATGCGCGCCAAATTCCTGCGAAATGTACACAGGTTTGAAATGTAAATACAGATGTTCATAAGCTTCTAACCTGGAGCCGGTTGTTCGAATTCCGATTAACTTTAAACCAGGATTAGCTCTAAGCAAAACCTATTGGTTGTTATGGTAACTAACCCAGGATTAGGGCTAATCCACAACTGTGCCCAGGTCATATAAATCACTACTATCCACAGGTCGAGAAGTTTGCGGAAAACCCTTGGATTAATATCAAGATGAAGCTCGTCGACCGCACGATAGATCCTATAGATTTTTTTTTATCATTTTGCTTAATTAGTGCTTATTTCAGTGAAACAAGCCATTTAGAACTTGTAGTTAAGATTGTATATGAGCAAGAGGATTTTTTTTACTGTAAATAACTGTACAGTTAGACAAAAAGTAAATAGTCAGTAACTTATCTTAAGGGTATAGAAAAAGAAAAAAACGTCATTCTGATTCAAACAAGGTCAGCGAACAATTTTTACTGCAGATAATTTTGTTAGTTTTGACCGAGGTTTATTTATTGATTGCAAAAATAAGGAAAGGGGTTACATATTTTAAGCGCCAATAGACGGGACACAGGTATCATCCAGAAACATTGAAACTATTTATAACTGGTACCATGCGTTTTACTGTTGCTTAAGTCGTACTCCATTAAAATGAGGGGACGTGTTGCATTTCCGTCGGTTATTCATTGTTTTCCATTTCCATGCAATAGTGAAATGCTGTGCTAAGTTTTCAGAGCTCACAATGTTCGTAACACTGGTTGTGCTTCTCAAAACTCTTGTGCGCGAAAGTGATCCATTTTTTGTAGCAGGTCGTAAAACGTGAATGTCAGGAAATGGCAATTTAATTTACGCAAATCAGCTATGCATTTAGTTTACTTTTGGTGAATGTCAATATTGTGTTGCTATAGCTCTTAGAATAGATCCAATCGCCAGATAACCGGTCAGCTAGCTACAGGCAACTTGCGACTAAATCTATAGGTATTTTATTTTGAAAAACATTTGATATTTATTGACGATTGAAAGAACCTGATGTAAACAAAACTAGTTTCGAAGTGTATACAATAATTTATTTTAGTATACATCTCAACATAAAAAAGATTAATATACAAATATTGTTGTAAAGCTGACAGAAGATGATAATTAAAGAATCTGTTACACCCAATGGAGCCATCTCAACTGTTTTGGAATGGGTAAGAAAGGACACAGCAAAAGGGCATTAGGGCGCAAGCTAACCTTCCAGATTAGGAAGGAGGGAGGCCATATTTCTAGGGTGGTTGAAAAGGGAGAGAGGGTAAAAATGTTTTTGCGAAAGTTGATATCGGGGCGTTGGGCAAGGCTTGAGATGCTTGAAATGCGAATACCTCGGCAGGAAATTTTACTAAAGAACCAAGCTTCAGAAATGCCACTTGAACCTTGAACACTTGGTCAAGGGAGCAAGGATCCCAGAAGTTAAATTGCAATTGAAGTAATGCATTCTGGTGCATTTACTGTGACTAATTATGTCAAAAAACACAATGAATAAAAGAATTGAAAAATTTCGGAAGAAGTATAAGAAGAGCACAGTGTTAGATGCCGAGTAACCGAGGTACAAGACCAGTTTCGTTGCTAAAAGCCGTTAATGTAGATGGCCGTGGCAAGGGGTGGGGCCAGGAGGGTCCGTGCCCTCTCTTCCCCCTCCCCCCCCCCAGTTTTTCCCTCGACTTTTGTGGCTACTAGTGCTTCAGAGAAATTAGTAATTACCGACCATGACAGCGTAAATAACTGGTCCATCAGTCCACTCTTACATTTTCACTAACTCCCGGTGGATTTACTAAGGGAAAAGAGGGCTTAGTTAGACAAAAAAAATATTCCAGATCGGTAGTTCTTCTAGATACCCAAAACAATTTGTTTGCATTTTGTAATGAATCGTTTTTGATTTATTATTGGGCAAAGACGCGTTCTTGATGATTCTTATCACGTTTAACCATACCAGAGACAGTGTCGAAGTCCTAACGAAAATTCTTGTACAACAGAATTTTTTTCCATTATCGAGGTGATTTTTTAAAAGTTTTAAATGTCTGAAAATTGGATACTCTGGTATTAAAAGTAATTTCTGCATACATAGTTAATTGAATAATCAAAATGTCAGTTTGTGATCACGTGGCTTGCGGGTCGAGGTGCGTCCGGCTTTTACCCAGAGGGCACATAGATGATTTTGTTCCATACACTTCGTACGCATCACCGACAAGGCCCGAACTCAAACTCATGGCGTTTGGTGTTTTTGTTTGATCTCATTCTTCAAACTACCCTTGCAACGTCTGAGAACTTGAAACGGAAAATATTATATAAGTTTTCGCCACTCTGACTTTGCGTAAAAAGGTGTTTAAAACCCAGGAAATACTTTTTAAAACAATCTACCGGTAATTTTCAAAGTTTCCCGAGGGATGCATGCAGGCCCCCGGACCCCCCTAGAAGAATCGCGCTTTTGGCGTTCAGTTATGCCCCCCCCCAGTTTTCCAAGGCCGTGCTGAATAGCTGTACGTCGGAATGCACAGTGCTTGCCACCTGCACGCCTTTGTCTTGAAAATTACAACACAAAGAGTGAAACTTTTACGACTACGAGAACGACCTACATACAATTTTGTCAATCTCCATGTACCGTCAAGAAAATTCTTTTATCTTTTTAATATTCACAAAGCGTAACTGACAGACAATAGCTATATGTGGGCAAGCAAGAAGTGTGTTTCTCCGTAAGCCGTCGGTATTGCCGCCTGGTGACAGTGTGAGAGTTCGTTGTCGTCTGAAGTAATGTATGCTATGAAGGCAAATTCACGAGCTGGTCGCTTGGAACTCAATGACAATCTCCACAAGGTATCGTGTTTTCAATTCCTTCGGCTGTTTGTAGTCAGCAAAGTGGTGCGTAAGAAACATTATTTTGATCCCAGCGGAATTGACAGAGATTAAAACTCTTCTTGATCCCTTGGAGTTTTGTTCTTATCTTAGAAGTTGAAGTTCTAACCCCGATGGTCGAATACAATGAGAAGTATGCATTTAATTAACCTCTGAGACGTCGTCTTTGACACTTTTCAAAACCATTTGTAAGTATTTTTATTGTCAGCATATATACCCTGACAACAACTGGGTTGCAGCCAAGATGAGCTTAAAACAAAACTGTAAATAAGTAAGACCTGTTCTCAAACTGGTAGTGGTGATGACAATGATAATGATGATGGCAGAAATAATGGTGATGATGTTGACACCAATAGCGATGATGAAGTTAGAATGGTTTACATGATGCAAACTATATTCCACCCTATCCCCCAACCCTATTCATCCCTGACCTGCCC
The DNA here is from genome assembly GCA_027575215.2 of Hydrozoanthus sils. Lineage (NCBI taxonomy): Eukaryota > Metazoa > Cnidaria > Anthozoa > Zoantharia > Hydrozoanthidae > Hydrozoanthus > Hydrozoanthus sils. Next base: position 24,352 of record JAOBRD020072701.1, read on the forward strand.
ACCCCATCCCCTGACCCTATTCATCCCTGACCTGCCCATCTATCCCCTGATCCTATTCATCCCTGACCTGGCCACCCTATCCCCCAACTCTATTCGTCCCTGACCTGCCCACCTTATCCCCTGACCCTATTCATCCCTGACCTGTCCACCCTTTTCCCAGCCCTATTCATCCCTGACCTGTTCACCCTATTCCCTGACCCTATTCATACCTGACTTGTCACTCTATCCTCCAACACTATTTGTTGCTGACCTGTTCACCCTATCCTCCAACCTTATTCATCCCTGACTTGTCACCCTATCCTCCAACCCTATTCATTCCTGACCTGTTCACCCTATCCTCCATTCTATTCATTCTTGACTTGTCACCCTATCCCCCCAACCCTATTCATCCCTGACCCTATCCATCTCTCACCTGCCCATCCAATCCCCGACCCTATTCATCCCTGGCCTGTCCACCCTTTCCCCCAACCTTATTCATCTCTGACCTGTCCACCCTAACCCCTGACCCAATTCATCCCTGACTTGTCACCCTATCCTCCAACCCCTGTTCATCCCTGACCTGTCCACCATATCCCCCAATGCTATTCATCCCTTACCTGTTCAACCATCACCCTATCCTCCAACCTTTTTCATCCCTGACTTGTCACTCAATCCCCAGACAATATTCATTCCTGAACTGTCCACCCTATCCCCCAACCCATCCATCTCTGACCTGTTCACCCTATCGTCCAACCTTATTCATCCCTAACTTGTCACCCTATCCTCCAACCCTATTCATCCCTGACCTGTCCACCCTATCCCCCAACCCTTTTCATTCCTGACCTGTCCAGCCTATCCCCCGACCCTATTCATCCTTGACCTTTCCACCCTATCCCCAGACCCTATTCATCCCTGACTTGTCACCCTATCCCCCAACCCCTTTTCATCTCGACCTGTCTGATCTATCCCCCAACCCTTTTCATCCCCGACTTGTCTACTCTATCCTCCGACCCTATTTCTCTCTGACCTGTTCACCCTATCCCCCAACAGTATTCATCCCTGACCTGTCCACCCATCCCCCAACCCATCCATCTCTGACCTGTTCACCCTATCCTCCAACCTTATTCATCCCTGACTTGTCACCCTATTCCCCAACCCTATTTATCCCTGACCTGCCCACCCTATCCCCCAACCCTTTTCATTCATGACCTGTCCACTCTATCCTCCAACCCTATTTATCTCTGAGCTGTTCACCCTATCCACCAATCCTATCCTCCCCTTACCCACCCACTCACCATATAAGGCAATATACCTTTCTTTTCATAAACTCTATATTGGAGGTTGAGACTGGATGTTCAGTTTAAGCCACAAATATTTTAAAATTATTCTTACTTTTTGTGTGAATTATGTTGTTACTCACTATATATAAGTGCATTTGTCAAAGAATATTTATTTGATATTGAATTTTTCTTAAAAGATGACAGAAAGTCATTAATTAGTATGCCCTTGCATATCCACATTCAGAGTGGCCTTCTCGAGTTGCTACACAGGTAATGTATTCTAGTAATCATAATAGGTCTGTTTCCAGCCAACAAATCCCTGCCCAGTCACTGCTTGTTCTTAATTAGGATGGTAATAATCTTTGGAATTTTGTAAGCCTTACAGGGGGAGACAGCCCTAAAAAGGCTGTTTTAGGAGTTTTACAGCAAAATCTAAGGAATTACAAGAAAAAACTGGGAATCGGAAGATCAAGACAATTCTGCGGGAGTTCCTCCTTAAAGTTAGAGCCAGCAATGAATTAGGTAGGGTGAAATTTTGGGAATCATAACTAAAGTTTGGGAGCAGTGGACAACTTCAGGAACGCTATGAAAAAATCTTGATGCTCACCAAACAAAATCGCTACTGCTGAAACAGCCTTTCTTAGGGTTGTCACCCCCTGTATGTCTTAATTGATCTCTTACAAAACAGGTTATTAGAAAAAAAAGTATTGAATTTGAAAATTGTAATTATTACAGGGCTTCTGGAATTTCATGATGAAAATTTGCAAAATGGCGCGGCAATGTTAGCTGATTGCGCGGCATTGCGTGGCAGGAGAGGTCAATTGCGCGGCAAACTATTAACATTCTTTTCAGTCATTGTTTACCTTAAAATACTAATTATTATCTAGATAGTTTTGTGCAGTAACAGTCCAGCTGCATTTGAATCCTTAAATTGGTTGTATCTGTAGTACCTTAATCTTACTATTATGCCCACTCGAATTTGTAATTTCTTAGGATTTTAAGTAGTTTGCAATAAATTAATCAAACAAACTAGTGTAACTTCAAACCAAAATTAGTGCTAATTTGTGAAAATTAATATTGGCAAAAAAATACGTAAGAATGTGATGAAAATTAGTTTCAGTACAAACTCAAAGTACTGGGTTTATTATTTTCTGGATTTTGATTAATTCTTAACTTGTTATGTTTTAAACAGTCATATCACAGTAGTTATCAAGCACCTGAATTAATTCAAAGTGAAGTTGGCAGCTGGAGCTATTCTTTAGATGGAGGCTTTAAATTAATGTCACAAAACAAACACAGAAGAAGTTTACAGTCGATAAAAAAATAATTAA
>JAOBRD020072702.1:0-10404 GCA_027575215.2 Hydrozoanthus sils
AAAAGAAATCATCAAAATTCTTTTGTTCAAGGGCACCAACATGGCCGCTAGGACGTCAGGTGAAAACGATCTATAGCTGAAATATTTCGGGCACTTTTAGGCGATAAAACAGACAATAAAACAATTAAAACTGATATTTGTTTGCAGTTACTATTATGTTAGAAGTGTAGACAAAAATAACTTTTTGTTTCTCTTTTTCACAATTAAAATCTTGGAAATGAATTGTTCTTCGGCCGTGAAAGGAGTTGGAGCTGGCACTGATTCCTGAACACAACCAACTCAAAGGGTTGCTACGGCCCATGAAAATCCTGGAAAGTTCAGGAATGGGAAAAAGAGTTCCAGGTCCCGGGAAGTCCTTCGATTTTGGTCGTGATCCTTAAAAATCCAGGAAAGCTCTGGAAATGGGAAAAAAAGTTCCAGTTCCAGGAAAGCCCTCGAGTTTGGGTTGTTGTCCTTGAAGGTCCTGGAACTGGGGAAAAAATACAGGCCCCGGAGATTCCTTGGATTTGGGTCGTGGTCCTTGAAAATCCTGGAAAGTCAACGAATTTGGAAACAAAATTCCAGCCACGGAAATTGCTTGGATTAGGGTCGTGGTCCTTGTAAATCCCGAAAGTTCTGGAATTTGGAAAATAGTTCCAAGCCCAGAAAAGTCCTTCAATTCCAGGAAAGTTCTGGAATTGGGAATAAAGTTCCAGGCCCTGGATAGTCCTTCGATTTCGGTTGTGGTCCTTGAAAATCTTGGAAAGTTCTGGAATTGGGAAAAAAGTTCCAAGCCCTGGAAAGCCCTCGAGTTTCGGTCGTGATCCATGAAAATCATGGAAACTCTTGGAATTGGGAGAAATATTTCCAGGCCCTGGAAACTCCTTGGATTTGGATCGTGGTCCTTGAAAGTCCTGGAACTTGAAATAAAAATTCCAGGCCACGATAACTCCTTGGATTTGGGTCGTTGTCGTTGTCCTTGAAAATCTTGGAAAGTTCTGGAATTGGGCAAAAAGTTCCAGGCCCTGGAAATTCCTTCGATTTAGGTTTTGGTCCTTGAACGAAAATCCTGGAAAGTCCTGGAATTGGGAGAAAAAGGTCCAGGCCCTTGAAATCCCTCAAGTTTGGGGTCATGGTCCTTAAAAATCCTGGAAAGTCTTAAATTGGAAAAAACGTTTCAGCCACGGAAATTCCTTGGATTTTTGTCGTGCTCCTCGAATATCCTGGAACGTTCTGGAAAACTGGGAAAAAATTCCAGATCCTGGAAAGTCCTTACGGTATTTTTTAGTCCCGTGTTTTTAGCAAACGTACGTACTAATAAGAAGTTAATAAAAAAAATGCTTCGGCGAACGTACTACAACACGCGCGCCTTTTCTACTGCATGTCACGTTCAGCGCAACACGAGGGGACTTAGCGCCGACACGGTAGCTATCTAGAGAAAATTTTCAGCTTTCATTTAATTTGGATTTTTTTAGGTAATTCTAAAACCAAGAGGTATTTTTTAGAGTGGAAAATTTTTATCCCGTGGCATTTTTTAATGTATTTGGGGGACTTTTCCAACGGTCACCCCTACCCTTTTCACCCCGGAGTACCCCTCTCCGCGTGCTCGTGCCGTCCACCAGTTGTACCACTAGCTTCATAAGCTGGTACTTCTCAACGCTAACGAAAACCCTGTTTGACCTGTATTAAACAGTCACTTTGTAAACTTCGTAACTTGGTACCATTTGCTTAGCCTGCAAAGCAAGCGCTAAAAGGGAGGGGACAGTCCTCCTTTTCGTATGTTTTCCAGCACTCCCCCCCTCCCTCCATTTTAGCGCTTGTCGGTGCAGGCTGGAGAAACTAGATTTCGAAGGAACAGTTACTCTTCTACGGAGAAACTCAAGATTTCTACGTACGGAGCAGCTTCTTTTCTTCGGACAAATTCGATTTGACGGAGCAGTTACTTTTTTTCGGAGAATGATTTTGATGGAACAACAACTTTAATTTTCTACGGAGAAATTCGAGTTCGAAAGTGTGTTTGTGGTTACTGAAACGAAGAAAGTCAATATTAATGGCGTGAACGCACTTTGTGTTGGGGTGCAGCCGTGTCCCTTATGGCAACACTTTTACGAAGTACAGGGCGAAAATAAATCGTCTTGTCAACAACTCAGCGCGGCCCACGCCCAGTATCGTGCGCAGGCCGATGAGAACGAAAAAACTCAATTGACGGTTGACGTGCCTGACTATTAACCGTCACCTTATATTATGAGGGACTATGTAATAAAACTGCATACAAAAATAATTTTTGTTGTATGGGAAAAAAAGTTTTTTTTAAAAGAACTCAACTTTTTTTGTTTTCTTTTTAAAATAGCTGCATAGCTGCGTTCGACCCAGTATCACTCTTTAGTGTTTGGAAGCGCATATGGCCTGGCCACGGGGAAACTGGAAGAGAACGGTTTTGCAGTGTGGAATTTTGAAAGCAGCGAGTGTTCTTCATGTTGATATCGACAGACCCATTCAAAGCCTTTTAAAGCGTCTTAGGTAGTTAGGATATATACAGAAGGCATGTTTGTTGCAAGAGAAATTAACGCGGAGCACAAAGATCTCATCCACGATGTCTCGTACGACTATCATGGACGGAGAATGGCAACTTGCTCGAGCGACCAAAGTGTCAAGGTACATTGGCCTATTCACGATTGTGTCTTACCTTATTGAACTTAGTGGAGAATATGTTTCTCGAATATAAGAATAGTGTTTGTTTATGTATTGTCCCAAAAGCATGATCACTAAAAGTCTGCTAGCGTGCATAAACCGCATGGTAAGCAGACAGAAATCGGAGCAACTGCAGAATACCCTGTCACCTAGTGCCATCTTTTACTTTTGTTTTTGATTCAGAAATCTATGAAGTTGACAATTTGCTTTCTACTTGTCACTATTAATGTGCCAGTTACGTTTAATTCGGTCGTTAATTCTTTCATTCTTATGAATGCCGAATGGTAAGTTCTGATTAATTCTCAAAACTTATGTCCATGCATATTATTTCTTTCGTAATTCAACTTCTAGAGTTTTGTTGCATGATCAGATTTCCTATTCTCAGCTCTAATCAGCTTATTTTCTGTTATTAGATGTTGACAAATTCCTTTGGGGTTAGAAGGGTTAATTGAATAGAGTGCTCTGGGACAGAGAAAAATAGTAGCCGTTGGTTAATGATTGACATTTTGTTGAAGCCATCATTGGATCCAATTTGATGACTTCGCTAAGGTTCTTTAGACAACCAGTTTCACTGTTTCACTATTTGTAGCTACATACTAGTACTGTTATTGCCAAACTCAAACTATCTAGGAACTACAAACTTCTTATTGAGGAGGGGGTAATTCGGGGTTAAAAGGGTAGGGATGACCGTTGGAAAAGTCCCCAAAACACCCTAAAAAATACCTCCCAGTTTTAAAATTACCCTAAGAAAATCCTAAATGAAAGCTGAAATTTCTCTCATGGAAGCTAGCGGGTTGGTGCTGGATTACTATTACAAGCCCTAAAAAATACTGGACTGGCAATTTTGACCCCTAAAGAATATAACAGTCATACCTACCACCCAACTATAGGAGGGGGAATGGGTGGGTAAAGGAAGTTGTTTATGAACTGGCTTGAGATGATTTAAGGGTCAAAATACTTTTTAACTGTTTTTGACCGGCAGGATAAGTTCTTCCTTTATCTAAGGGTGTGTTCATTTAGGCCTATTCTCGAATGGGAATACATGGAATAAGAACTTTTTCCGATTCATATGGATGTTTTTCCTGTGAAGTTACGAATAAAACATTTGTCAGTGATAAAACTCTTTTGAATATTATCTGGAAGATTAATTTCAAAATTTTATCCTTAATCTTGCATGGTTAGAATAGGCCTGTAATATTTGTGTTACTCGTATAAAGACTCCAAGCTTGTACCGCATTTTGCCGTGTATAAATCGACCCCCCATTTTGCAGCCAAAAAAGTACAAGTTTTAGAGTTCCTGTGTGTAAGCTGATCTCAATATTTTGCAAGATAAAAATACCAAAGAAAGAAATTAAACAATTAAAAAAACCAATAACACACAAGTTACACAGTGAGCAAAGTACGTAATTATTAGTCATTTCATTTTTTACAATAATCGATTGTTTGTACACAGTATACTATAAAGATCACAGAATTCTTTCTTGCTTCAAGTACCTATCATCTAAATGCTGGTTTTAAATGTTTTTATATAGGGTGTTAAAAAGGTTCATGTTTTGATCTGTGTATAAGATGAGTGCGATTTTTAGATGTGAATTTTTGGAGTTTAAAGGGTTGACTTATACACTGCAAAAAACAGTATGTAGATTCAGATTGTATTCTCTAACATCGTACATCATGTGACACACTGCTACACTAAGTCTTGCTAAATGAATTAGCTTGTACTCATTGTAGGTAAATGCAACATGACACGTGACATATGTTCCATCTCCCCTTTTCAGAAGTTTGAATTAATAAAATGAATTAGAATAAATGAAAAGATTGAATTCTAAATAATTGGTTAACTCTAAGAATGTAGTCTCTCTGAGATATATGAAACCTTGGCCCATATGAGCAGGCCCTAAGGCCCTCAGTAATCTGGGCTAAGTGGTCGTTATCATCTGTTTAAACCTAAGTGTTGTGTAATTTTTATTAACTGTAGGTTTGGGATCTTGATGAGAAGGGAGATTGGCATTGCACTGCCAGCTGGAAGGTACAATAAGTTTTATGTAAATACAGTACTGTAAAATATGTTTAATAACTCCCCCTCTCTATATTAAGCCCCCTCCCCCCCCCTTCTCCAAATATAAAGACAATGGAGTTAAAAGATAAGGCATCCAGTATTAAAGATACATTTTGTCAGTGGTTGTATCAGTCTGTTTCAGTTTTTGGAAAGTGCTGATTATGTATAATTATTATGATAGAAGTCTGAGTGCAGAGTTACTTGTTGCTGTTAAATATTTTGGTAACAAGACTTTAAAATCAGTTTCTGTATTTGGCTATTGACAAAATTTAAATAACCCCCCTCCCCCTCTCATAAGCCCCCAGTCTGGAAGGTCCAATTAACTAAAATAAGCTTATTAGAGTATTTTTGGTATATAAATTTTAACCAGTTTGACATTTGCAGTAAGTCATGGTTTCAAAGTGTTGCAAATAAAATTATATCAAGAATACTTTTTGTATCATACTTTATATACCAAGTAAATATTAAACAGAAAATACACTAGAAGTAATTATCAGAGGTTAGTGAAGTGCATTTGACTTTTTCACCACTTGAAGCACATGATCTGCATTGGTTACCATGCCACCACGGTCACAATGACATGAAGTCAATGCATTATGTGCCAGCCAGTCAGCCAGACCAAAATTCTCAAAGTAATGGCAAGATTAGTATGCGTACTCCTTTGTCGAATGCAATAAGTAAAAACAATGAGATTGCAATTATTGAAGACATAAAAAAAAAAACTTTTGAAGATTAGAATAATTTCATACTTGGCCAGTGTAGTATGCAGGCCTATGTCATGGTTTAAAATTGTTGTAAATAAAGTTGTATCGATCAAGAATACTTTTTGTATCATACTTTGTGTACCAACTTTTAAATTAAATTATTAAAACAGAAATTAAAGTAAAGAAAGGTCTAAAAAGGCCAAAAAAAAAATTCACAATGTCCAGTGCTGGGGAGTCAGAAATCCAGTAGCTCTTACAACCCATTTATAGGACTCAGAGGGCCTAGTAAAACAGTGGACATGAAGGTCAAACTTTCTGCAGAGGTTAGAGCAAAGGCAGCAATTTCTCCCCAGGTCTGGCTGAGAATCAAACATTGGCCTCCTGCACAACACACTGACACCATTTTTGAGCCAAGTGATTCATTAGGCCAGCACTCGGGTTTCTGTAGTGCTATTATAAAAGTGAATTAGAATCTTTGAATCTTCCTGGACAGCACACTAATCCATTGCAGGATAGCCCCCAGCAGAACTGGTACTGTAATTTCTGGGCAATTACCCATGGGTAATATGTTAATTTTTCTGTATTTAGATGTTGCTGTGGGTAATACAGAGGTGCGGGTAATGTGATAATTTCTAAATCATTTGCAGGCCTTTTTTTACAGGTGCTTCTAATTGCATGTTGTGTGAAACACAAAATTAAATCAAAATTGGACAATGTGAAGTTTGTGAACATTTGTTGTGCTACCTACTAAGGCAGTGTACCTTAAACAAGCCAATTTGATGATAGTGTGAATGTGGTCAACCACATTTTCATTAGGCTTGTTTCCTGTTTTGCATTGGTTTGTGTAATTTGAAATGGCAGATTTTTGTTTCTTGTAAAAGTATTGTCAATACCATGGGTTCCATTGTGAATGCGAAAGCAGTCTGTACAAATGTTACAATGGTAACATGTATCTCGAATAAATTAGGTGTTTTATGTTGGACATAATATTATTTTCTTTCTAAAACAGCTAGGTAAAAACAAATTTTACTTAGTACTTCCTATTTTGCACCCAAACAAGTATGCGTGCAAATTGCATGTGCAAATTGGTTCATGCGTGCAAATCACTGCATGTGTGTATTTTGCTTGCGAAAAGGCCTGCACTTGGTATGTAGTTTACTCATCCAGTAAATTGGATGAACATAAAAAGAATTTTTGTTGTTTACACTGTTCATGAGTTCACATGCTTCAATCCACCTTCTGAGGGCATCTCATTCATGAGCAGGCCAAAACTTTTCAATTCTTTTCATTCATGATGCAGCACAATTACAGAAGTGACTTCTAGCATGTGTGAAAAGTGAGCTACTCTGGTTTACACCGTCTTGAGTTAGAGAGTATATTCCTGTTTCAAGCAATTTCTAAGGCCTTGTAAGCTTGTGTTTTAAAATAAACAGCTCTTGAATCTGCTCAATTCGACCCCACCCTGTTTGAGCTTTTTTGCACTTGCCCAAGCCTCTCCTTGATCTAACAAAAATGATGCTGGCACAATGCAAAACATGAAGTCAAAGACATCACTAAATTGGATACGAAACTTAATTTAGGAGTCAGGGATAGATAGAGAAGTGTTTTTTCCATTGAATTGGCAGCTAAATAACAGGGAAATTTTATGCTTTTTATATAGAGTAGCGCTGGAGCCATTTTTAAAAGCATTTTTAGATCGCTTTAAATTTGTAAGTTCTTGCACTCTCTTGCATATTTTTTTTGGGTGCCAGTTATCTAACACTGTTGGTAATCTGCTTATATATTTTTCTTCTTGTGGCTGAAATAGAGTGGTGCGGGTAATCTGCCGTGTGGGTAATCGCCCAGAAATTACGTTACACTTCCGAGCGTCTATCATTCTTCTCTAGAACTGTAATACAATGGGATAATCTGCCTGCCTCTCTATTTAGTAAAAAATGTAATCTGGAAACTTTCAAAGCTAAAGTCAGTCAAATTCATCATCTTTCTCTAAACTAGCTAATCTGTAGATGACCCCCCAACCATCAATCCTCATAATTTTATGTGAGGGGTAGGTTGTTAACGGTAAATAAACAAATAAATATACTCATTTATTAACAGCTGAGTTGACTGGAACAAGTTGGGTATAGTGTTTTGCTCAAAGACACAGCACAATGGTCTGATCAGGGCTTGAACTGATGACCCTAGGATTACAAGTCAAACACACTATTAATTGCTCAGCCGCTGCACTATTGATTGCCAATATTGTGGAGTCCTCAGTGCATTTAAACCATGTAATACAGAGGTTTTGGTATTGTAGGTCACAGTTACTGCTCACTGTTGAGATCACCCTATTCTTTTTCGACAAGTATAGCAGCCAGTTCTTTAAAGTTCCCCAGTAAGAGATTGAGAGACTGGGCTTATGGCTTAATGTGTTCTATGTAAGTGCAACAAATTGATCGTTGGAAACCTTCATCAAAAAACAATAGTTTATAATTCTGATGTTTCAATCATTTTGGAAAAAGGTGAAGATTTTCAGCTGTCAACAGTTTAGTAATTAATACCTGTCCAGAGTTTATAGCTTACTAAGGAAAATTTTATGTTGCTAGACTCATTCAGGTTCTGTGTGGAAGGTGACTTGGGCCCATCCTGAGTTTGGTCAGGTCCTGGCATCTTGTTCATTTGACAGAACAGCAGCAGTTTGGGAGGAGTGTGGTAAGGGCTTCAAATAATGTGAAAAGGTTTCCAGCTGGGGTTAATACTTACTTAAGGTCGCTTTTAAATGTTTTACAAGATATATCCACGTTCTTACATGACATAAATGCTTTTCGGGTTTTTTTCTCCATTATAAGAGTATTGAGCTTGCATAATGCTCCTAAAACTTTAATTATTTAAAATTATTATTGTTATTACTATTATTATTATTATTATTATTATTATCATTATTATTATGAAAGAATAACTGTTTCTCAGAAAAATCTTCTGAATTCCTTTAGAATAGGAATCAAACACTGACCATGACCATTTGATTACAAATCAGATAGTCAGTCAACCCACAGAGCTACAAGAACTCAATTTGAGAATGGAACAGGTTAATTAACTTGGTTCTGTAATCAGAGGGTCAAGGGTTTGATAACCCTATACATGGCTGGTCTGTTAGTAAAGGTAGTACATAAAGAAAATACAGAGATGCAAATGTCAGCTCTGTGAATTAGTTTTTGTCAGAACCAAGAATTTTAAAAGGCTGTCATGTGGTAAGAGCTTCAAATGATGTGAAAAGTTTGCAGCTAGAGTTAATACTATGAAAGAATGCTTCTTTTTCTCAGCAGTAAATCTTCAGAATCTCTGACAGGAATCAAACAACATCCATGACCCTCTGATTACCAATGAATCAGATGCTTAACCCACTGTGCTAATTAAAAGTAACTTACTTTGGGAACAGAGCACTTAACTTGGTTCTGTAATCAGAGAGTCATGGATTTGAAAATCCTGTGCATGGCTGGTTTGTTAGTAAAAGAAGTCTGTAAAGAAAAATGATATTGATGCAAATGCCAGCTCTGTGCATTAGTTTTGCCCGAACCAAGAATTTAAATGGCTTTAGGTTTTGGTTATATAAGAATTGTTAAGTTGTTGTTGAGTGATGCTACTTACAAAATTGATTTTGAATTGTTGCAATTTGTACACAGTGGCAGAACCAAACCAATATGGTGCTAAACAGGGCCAGAGTCACTGGGTAAGCAAAGTATTTAGTAAAATATAATTTAGCCCATATAATTGAAGTATAGGTTGATTTCATTGTTTAGTACATAATAAAAGTATAAAATAAGTAAATCCAACTTCTACATAGTTAAAATTCAATATAGAGTATAGCACAGTAAATGATATTTAGTAATCAGTCAAAGTTTTGGCTTGATACTTTGGATACTTTTGGAGAAATGAGTCTTTTAAAACTTAAAAATTTACAGTAAAGGTAGGGAGTGGAAGCAACTCTTGTCACCCAGCCATACAATCTTTGTAATTTAACAAATTGGGAAGCCTTGTTTCTCTCAAAAGATTCTGTGTATCGAGGTAAATTAAATATTTAGGTCTTTTATTGCATGAGTTTAGAGATTATTGTTAAACAGTTTGTAAATGAATAGAATTTTAGTTTCTACAGTACCTTCAGTTATACAGTACTTTATGGTTATTTTTGGACCATTATTTTTTTAAAAAGGAATACGAGCCATAGTAAAGCAACTACTGTAAGCTGTTGTGTGATCGTGCAGCTGCAAATTCCCTTTTGTTGAAAACTAACTCAAATATTTGGTAATAGTTCGAACACCAACTGTACAATTATTTTGTTTTGCAAGTTTGTCAATCTATGCTTTAATTGTGCATTGAACAATCACTGATGACATCACTGAGAAATTTTAAGTTTGTGCCATTTCTGTCTAAACTCGGCCTACCATTTTAGCTTCAAGGTTGCTCCTAAACACCTGTCTTAGAAGATGTGGATCTTGTTCTTGTCACTATATATGCTGCATGCTCCAGTCTTATAGCCATGCATTAGTTAGAGTCTGTATGTTTCCTGGAAAGTCCTGAAAATTTTGTTGTTGTAGTTCCCAGAAAAATCGAGGAAATTAAGCAAAACAACAAAAAAATGACAGATTTTGTTTTTGTTTTTAACTGTTTTGAGCAAACCATTGACAAAGCTTTGATTAAAGTCCCTATCAAGCTTATTTTTTTAAGTTCCAGATTAAAACTGTTGTCATCTGTGAACGCAAAAATCAAATAACCAAAGAAAATTTCCACATCTAAGTACGCTTTTTAATCAAACAAGGATTGGAATGTAAATTTTGACCGAGCAGGCCAGGGACTGGTAACCTGTGACACAGCAGCAGTGAGTTATGTGGGTTTTGTTTAAAAAAATTCATTTCTGTTAAAAAATGTCATAAAATTTTTATTTCCAACAATTTTAAGGGAATAATTAATTGATTAAAGTTACAACAATGTGAC